>CM067526.1:2192500-2195000 GCA_034509925.1 Hirudinaria manillensis | reverse complement strand
GATGACGATGATGATGATGATGATGATGATGATGACGATAAGTTGTATAGTTGACGAAATTAATGACGAAATTAATGATTGCTGTGTCGATGACGATTACGATGGTGACTTTGCGACTCGTTGTTATGGCGACGATGACGACGATGATGACGACGACGACGATGGAAATTGTGATTGTTCGGGATGAAGACATCCTCGGTTACGCTTGCGACTCCCATTGACCCCTGAAAGAGGTCAACCTCGAATATTCATGAATATTCATTTCCCCTACCCTCTTCCATCAACCAATCAACTCACTCCTTCCAGCTTCCCCCTGTTGTCAATGGCCACGCCCATCGGTGGCGCAATTCAGGATATGACGTCATCGAGGAAGACGATTTCGAAGGATCGACAGGTGATGATGACGGTGATTATGATGATGACAATGTTGACCTAATGATAACGCTAGCGATGATTACAATGACGGTCGTTATAGCTCGGTAGTTAATAATTATTTTAATTATTATTATTATTATTATTATTATAATTATTTAAATTGTTAGTTAAAATTTAGAATTAAATGACCACTAGTTGGTGGTAGGCAATAACATTGGCATGTGTGGAACGCTTGTCATCATCATCTTCATCACCATCATTATCATCATCATCATCATAGTCGTCGTCACCTCCACTCCCCTCAACAAGTCAACTCCAACCCCCTTACCCTCTCCCTTCTCGTCTAGACTCCGCCTACCGGATGACGTCGTACGACGACGACGATGACGTCGACGCGAACTTTGACCCCGACCTGGCCTACTTGACGAGGTGTCAGAAGCACAGGAAGAGCGAGAGGACATTCGACGTCAGCTGCTTGGACGACGGTTCGTACAATGCCACGCAATGTCACGAGGAGACCATGGAATGCTGGTGCGTGGACGACAATGGAGACTACATCCAGGACTCGATACGCAAGCTCCCAGACAGGCCCAAGTGTCAGGAGAAAGGTGGGTGGATGGATGGGTGGGTAGATGGGTGAGTGGGTGGGTGGGTGAATGGATGGGTGAATGGATGGGTGGGTAGATGGGTGGATGAGTAAGAATCTCTTGGGCCTCGTGGTTTGAGAATGTGATAGTTTGAGAAGTTAACTGGATTTTAAAGATGCTTTGATTGAAGATGGTTTGGTTGATGCTTTGATTGAAGTTGCGTTTGATTGATGACGAGAGTTATTTGTGTAATGGGGGGGGGGGGGGGGGGGGAAGTTATTCTGAGTGATTTTCATCCATTTTGGGGATTCGTTTTTATTCTTGTCTCTCAAATAGAAACCGATGTTGCCTCGTTAATTCGAAAAGCAAGCAAATGATTTAGTCGTCTGCTACAAAATGCGCCCATACAAACGATCGTGCAATAATAACAACACAGCAGGAGGCTATAATTAGCCTCGGTTATAATCTTAAGTAGAGGTCAACGTGGAATAACCTCTATGTCCGGTTTTCAAGACACGACTGGAAGTGATTGGTTTCAATCGGATCTTCAATTGATCCTGCGATTGAAAGTGACAAACCAATCCAATGTTTGTCGTATCCAAATAATTACTCCACGCCACTGCCAATCCTTCAATCAGTTCAGATTTTCAACAGAAAATTCGTTCGGTAGACCCTGCAAAACGTCATTAGTTGTTGAGTTTCTTGACAATCCACACAAATAGTTTTTCTTTTTCTTCTCTCCAGCAGAAAGTAACTAATAAGAAAGCAAATAATATCGACGATAATGGAATGACATAAAAACAACAACAACAACCACAACTACTAGAGCAGCAGCAGCAGCAACAGCAACAACAATAACAACAACATAACACGATAACAAGATTTGCAACAACCACGACGAAACAATCGGCCTCATCTCGTACAAACCAATCCCAAATCGCTGGAGAATTTGCGTTATTTTTTTTTATTTTTTTCGTCTTCTCCGACGATCCTACGCGCTAAAATATTTAACTGACTCCTCTTCCTGGGGCGCCATCTCGATGCGAATCAAGAAAACACGAAGCCACGAGGCAGGACGTTTGATTGCCAAACGAATCCAGTTAACCGATATCGTTATCAACATCATCATCATCATCATCATCGTCGTCGTCGTCATCATCAAAGTCGTCGTCATCAATTCGTTTGACCTCTCAGTCAGGCCGACCTTCACCTTGACCCTGGTGACGCCTTCCAAGCAACCGTCGACGACTTCCATCATAAACCGGCTCTTGGAAAAGACCGGAATTCCGTCGCCCAATCAGCAGCAATTAGGTCACGCCGACCCAGTTCCGTCCGAAGGTACATCTGCTTTGTTTCGCGGCTTTATTGATAGCAATCAACAACTGTTCCACTCGTTCTCTCGCCCGCTAACTCACACACTCACTCACTCACTCACTCATCCCTTAACTCATTCACTCATTCACTCACTCATTCACTCACTCACTCACTCATCCCTCACTCATCCCTTAACTCATTCACTCACTCACTCACTCACTCAC
>CM067526.1:2170000-2185000 GCA_034509925.1 Hirudinaria manillensis | reverse complement strand
CCTGATTGGATTATTTCAAACCAATGGAAACCCCTTCTCACTTCCAAGCTTTCCGTGTTCAATCACTTTAATGATTGACTTCAATCCTTCAACCACTTTTGATCAATTGTGCCAATTGACAATTCAGATTTAGGAATTTTGAACTCTCACTGATTCGGGCAAAGAAGTAATTATGAAATCACGTGATATTTTACAGGGGTGAAAGGTTAAGGTAGACTAGGGTTTGGAGAAGTCCATATGACCCCTCCGTTTCGCTTTTTTATATCTCGGTTCACTTCTCACGTCAACGCTGGACTCAACCCACGCGTCGGGAAAACATCTTTTTGCATTTTTTAGGCGTTTAAATTGATCTTTTAAGGGGAAAAAATTACCTACGAGCAACATATTACCTGCGAATTGTTATTATTATTATTATTATTATTAATTAAATATATAATTATTTACTTTAAATAATATTATTATTTGTGTTTAATGCCGTCTCAACTTCGGTGGGTTGTGAGGTTCAAGCAAAAAAAAAAAAACTTCTTCTTTGCATAAATCCATAACAAATCCAGAAAAAGATTTTATTTCATTTTTGTCTCTTCAACCAATCTGAGGTCAACCAAGGTCATCGAACTGATGTTTGTAGGTTTGTGACGCAACAACAAAATTCAGCCAAACAAACAAACAGACAAAGACATACAAAAAATTCTTCTGATCCTCATTTGATCGACTTCGAAGTCGGAACGTTTTGGGACGAAAAGAAAAAAGGAAACGTCGTTGGACTCACGAGTTTGTTTCGCATCGGATTTTCAAAGTCCTCGGGGCTTATGCGACGAGCAGAGGTGCAGAGAAAATATGAATGCGTCGAAACGTTAATTATAAAAATAAATTTAAAATATTTACATAAAATGTTGTCAACTTCGACTGGAAGTGAAGGAAAAATAAAAGTTTAAACATTAATTTCGAAAAGAATTTTAAATTTTTGGGGAGCCAGCGAAAGGAGACATGCGTACGGAGAATGAGTAGTTCAGCGCTATATAAATGAATCCTCGAAATCAAGGCCACGAATTAATTTTTTGTGAATTTCCCAATAAAAGATGCATTTTTTTTTAATTTGAAAATTGTGTTTTTTTTTTAATGACGGCGAGAAACGTGAAACTTCAAATGTCGCCAACAGCCCACAGGTTGCGTCAACAAAACTATTACCGAGATGATGGACGAGTTCAGGGGTCAAAGGGCATGACCTTTCGGAGGATGAGTTCAAACTGCTAAGCGACTCGAGAATGATGGCTGGGTCGTTGAAACTTCCGTGCATGACGTCAGTGTTTCTGACTTTCATTTCTTCATTCCATCCATTCTCTAAACCGGAAGGAGGAATTCCCGGAGTCGTATTGGACGTGTGATTGTAATAACGTTTGAAGCATGGCAAAGTATAGGGTTCAGCCACTTTATTAAGACTTGATTGTGACGGATAGCCCCTCCTTCTTCTTCGTCATCATCATCATCACCATCTTCTTTATCATCACCTTCTTCATCATCATCGTCTTCATCTTCGACACCATTTTCGACTCCAAGTTGGACGGAAAAACCTTTGTGGATGGATTACAGTTGGAAGCACCTTCGTTGACTAAGAAGGCGAAATGAGATTCCAATGTCCATTCCTCTTCAAGTGGCAGGTATTTTGAGTACAAATGCATTAATTTTAGCTGTACAAGTCTTCTACAAAATTTTCTTTGGAATCAATTAACTTCCCGGAATAAAACATGTACTCGATTTAATTAAAGTTAAAAGATGTATTAATTAAATTAAAATTTTTATTTGTATTAAAATCGAAGGAAAATCGTCTGAAAAATCGTCCGCGTTTTATCGATATTCCACTTGCCGTGTTGGAGCTTAAAATTCACTTTGTGGCAAGTTAATGACGTTTCATTGGAAGGTCAAAAGGTCAAGGGTGAATCTGGAAACTTACGACGTCAATAGGATCGTAATATTTCTGGAAACTCCCTCTGAGAAGTTGCTGCATTTCATCCGGATATCGCGGGAAGAAGCAGAAATTAATGCGATCCGTTTTGATTTCTTTTCCAGCGAAATGGAGATTAAAAGTATCTCGATGCAAACAAATTCTTTCGAATCGTGGAGTTATTTTTTTTTTTTATGTTTGATGTAAAGCTGAGTGACTGCTCATTGCAAAAACAGTGATAACACCATCAGAGAGAGAAAGAGAGAGAGAGAGCGGAGATGCGCTGCTAGAATTGAATTTTTTATTTTTAAATTCTCGAGCAGACAGGGAATAGCTGGGGAGTCCAGTGAATCTTTCCTTTGTTGTGCAAATTAATCCCGAAAGAATTTTAATAAATTATAATTATAAATAAATATATAAATAATTTATAATTATGTCTGTAATTAAAACAAAGTGGCTCGAAAAGAAAGCCACCAGTAAAAAAAACGTACAGCCTTAAAAAGCACTTAATGAATGATGGTTAATAAAATCCAAGGTCTTGTTCGTCAGTACGTACTATAAGGACTATTATATGTACTATTATAAGTACTATTATATGTACTGTTATTATATTTAATTGGGATGCCCTTCAATGATTGAGGAAATCTTTGAAAAGCAAAATGGAAAAAAATTTCTATGCAAATTGGAACAAAAATTGGAGCCAATCATCAGAATTTGTGAAACCCTTCTAGCATTTATTAGTCTCATTTAGCACTAATTCCCTACGAGGCTAAAAGATTGAAAGACCGTTTGATAAAAGAGGGAGGAATATTAAACTGATATAATATTAATTAATAAATATTAATAATATTATCAATTAATTAATAGCATTAAGAGTTGGAATAAAATGATGAACGTTGGCCACTCGAGACCCCACAAGTTGGTAGTGTTTGCTGCTTAAATTGATTAAATAATTAATTAATAAAATTAATTAGTTTTTAAATTAGAAAATTAATTAATTAATTAATAAAATTAATTAGTTTTACCACAGCTAGTAACTGAAACACCCAAGGAAAGAATAGCAACTCAAGTCTCATCCACACCTGTTCTTCCAGACATTTGTGCAAAACTTGAAAAGCCTTGCCACAAACCCTTTTACAATTATTATTTTAATTACACATTATTATTATAATTAACTATTATATAATATATTATAATTAACTATTATTACTTATACGATGTACCACCAACGCCGTCCACTTGATTATTATAAATTAGCCCCCACTCGTCACAAGGAGTACGGACCAGAACGATCAACGCAGAAAGAAAACTTAATCCGAATTAAACGTATTTAGCGTTTATTATTCAAAAAGAATTCGTTTTTGAAGTAAACACAAAAAACAAATTGACGATCGAATTTTAAAAATAAAATAAATCTGCTTCCGAAGGTCCGAACGGACGGCGCAAAAGCACAAGCTCACAAACAAGGTTCACCTTGTTAGACTTCATTGGTGGACTATTTATGGAAGACAATAACAACAGGAAATAAATTCAATTCTCTCTCAGAGAAGCAGAACAATTATTTCCTTTGGAAGGAAGCCAAATTTTGAGATAATTAATCATCTGAATGGCCAAAGATTTAAGATTGCACTGACCATTTACCAGAAAATGGGTCACATAATGCATATATAATATATATGTATAACGCATATATAATATGTATATATAACATATATATTGCTAGCTGTTTGAAATCATTGGCTGGAATCAGAAAGGCCTGACATAATAGCTTCACTGTCAATTATGTCTCAGACAAGAGGAGAGCCCAAATAATTTGAGATAACAAATCAATGCATAAGATCAATCAATCAATCAATCAATCAATCAAACAATCAATCAATCAATCAATCAATCAATCAATAAGATTCTTTCTTTTCATTTAAAGGAAAATAATCAACGAATTGTCGCTGGTCTTTCACTCCGCACGAATGAAAATGCAATCCTTAACAAACTTCAAGGACTTGTGAAGGCAAATGTTAAGATAAGAAGAGCACTCGTAATGGCAACCGGTCGTGACCTTTGCACGTGACGTACACGATTGGCAAATAGATGTATTCAAAAATACTGCATCGAGAGCAGTATTGTTAGAATTTGATCTTCACGTTGAAATTTGATCGATTGAAACCCAACGAGCCCGTTAACTCAGCCTTTGTGAATTCGTTGCCAATCGAAATATCTCCACAGAGGCCTCGTTTTACGACAAGAAATTATTAATCATTTGTTATTAATTAATTAATTAATTACCAAAAGCAATTGCTGCAAATTAAAATAAAGATCTGGCACTTGTGTTGACACGATTAAACAAATGAATACAAATCTTCCGCCCGATCGGACAAAAACAAAACGTCAACGAAATCGCGATCCGATATTATAAATGGCTGCAAAACAAGTAAAGTCGTCCGTCTGTAACGAGAATATTTCACTCGATGCCGCGAGGCCTAAAAGCGAGCCCTGCAGACGGTGCACCTGTTCTCCCTCATGCAGAAACAGCACAAGATGCCAATTGGAAAAAATAAAACGGCACAGCAGATTCCACAGCAGGTGAATTCTTGATTCACCGTTCCACTCTGAAAAGTTTAATGAAAACTCTTACTAATCAATCCCTTTTTCAAGCATCACCAGTCACCATTAATTGACTTCCAAATTCCAAATTCCAACATGATGACATTCAAAATGAAATTTATTGGTGAGACATTAAATTAACCAATTTAATATTATTTATCAATAATCATGATCAATTGAAAATCTGCAGTGATGCCTTAGTTATTTCCAACCAAGTTAATTTGAAGACAAACTTAAAATTTAGTTTAAATTTAACTACCAACATACTAAATCACAAACTACTCACTCGGCACATAGGACAAAAGCCTGGGGGCGGACCCTGTACCACCACTGTGGTGTGTTGGGTTGCTGGCATAGGGTAGCCCCCTGCATGGGGCTGGTTCATCATTGGCTGGGGTTGAGGAAAACCAGACTGTCCAACGGGGTAGGGCGGACTGGAAGGATATGGAGGATTGGCGGGTGGATATGAGGGATTAGCTGGATAAGGTGAGTTGGCAGGATAGGGGTACGATCCCGCAGCTTCACCTGGCTGGGCAGCATATGGAGGAGCATAAGGAGGAGGCTTTTGATCCATGTTTATATACGTTTCTTATCAATCTGGATAATGTTAGAAGATACGATCATCAAAAATCATCGAACCCTCAGAAAATGCAAAATGGCGTAATAATTTCCGGAACCATAGGCAGCGAGCGATTAGTTACCCTCAACTCAAATCACTCAAAAATTGACGCCTTTCTCAAGGTAACATAATATGTTTTTAGCAATTATCTTACTTAGCATAATTTTCTTTGGCATAAGGCAACTCACCTATCTCAAAAGAGAAACGATGGTAAAAACACCTTTTCTAAAAATAATCACGCCCTCTTATTCATTCAGAACTTGTAACAAAGTTAAAATAATTTATTATGTACAAAATATTTTTTTTATTTGAATTATTGTTCTAAACATTTTTCAATTAATTATTTCAAACATATTTGTTTTACAAGAATTAAAATCACGTTTGTCTTTATTCACACAAATCCATTAAATGCATAAATTATTCTATAAAAACTAAATTGTTAGAAAAAAAGTAACTGTATCACCACCACAAGCTGACAACAATCCGTAAATATAGATTATCCATCGGGGAATGTCAAAGGAACTTCTTGGCAGTGGAAGTCCTCTCTGATACCGGCTTCTAGACTTAGTCTAGGTTTCCGGATTTGAAATCAACCAGATCCAATCGTTATTTGACGAATGTTGACAACACGCGGTAGAGACAGAATCGCCCTCTCATCCAATATCTTTTCGGGGTTAACCGACACTCGAGGGCGCCCAAAGGGGACATACCTGGTCTGCCCCACCAGGAAACTTGCCAAGACCCGACCTTCCACTGTCGACACTTAAGTCTAGATTTGGTTATAGTTATGCATTAAAATCTACCCAGCCAACATAGGTTTTAGCAAATTTCCAAAAAATCTCAAGTGTCTGACCTTTTGCTCCCTCTTGTCGTAAATGCTAGTGTAAATTATGAAGCTAAACATCCGACGAATAATTATTTCGAGAGTTGATGATTCAGGAGGAAATTTTCAAAATAAGCCACACTTCTGCAAAACGTAGGCAAAATCAACTGTTAGCCATGTAGTAGTTTGAACCAGTTACTCGAGCTTCTTCTTCCATCAGAGACTGTGAACTGAAGATGAGTAACTCATAAAAAGCACCGTACAAGCTCAGCAACAAACAAACCAATTCTGCTGACACCCTCGTGTCGGTGGGGGGAGGGTGGAAACTACGCAACAGCAGTTCATCGGAGGCCAAGGATTAAAAGCACAAAAATATCTCGGAAGCGACGAGAACGAAACGAAAAGAGAAGCAGAACCGAACGCCTCGCAGCAAATCTCCGCTCGACAAACAAACTCGCATCGTCGCCGTGCGCTTCTTTGACGGTACTGGCATTTCTCTGGCCTCTAACCCAACAATTTCAAAACTTTTACACATTGAAAGAAATAATAGCAGCAACAGCAACAACAGTAATATTAATAATAACAATAATAATAATAATAATAACAATAATAGTGACAAACAATAATAAGCAGCCTATTGCAATAACAGAAAAGCAATAGCCATCCATGGTAGTCAACGACTCAGTTGATGATAATGATGACGATCGAACACGTGCGAGAGAAGTTCATTTCTCTGAGTGAAAGTGCAAAAAGGTGGTACGATGGACATAATGTCTATAATAATAATAATAATAATAAATAATAAAAAATAATAATATCTAAAATCACAAATCATTAGAAATTCTTAAACAAGAGGAAGCCAAAAGCATCTTCAGGAAGCCATGAAGTCCTTCCAGCAAGCGTTCATAGGAGGGCAAAGTTCAATCGATCAAAACTATTATATCAACATCATCATCATCATCATCATCATCATCATAGTCTTTAAATGGCAGAAGAAGGAGATGCTGGTACATTCTGAGAGTTGCCCTGTTGCATGTTCTTTTCTTTGCCCCACTTGGTCTCTTTGTAGAGGAACCACAAGTTGCCAATCCAGACCACCGTGCACAGGTAACCGAGCACCTGCGACATGCAAAGAATCGGTTAACGTTCGGCTTGGAACGAAGGAGGCCTAACGGGCGAATTTACTGCGCGCTGTGACGAGCCATAAAGTGTCGTGTTCGACACCTGGCCCGTGCCTAGCGGAAGGACCGCCCAAATGGGGATTGGTCGAGAAGCATCTTCATCTCCCATTCGGACGTGCGAGGTGCTCAAAGATTGGCCAATCGCAAAGGTTCATACTCACTATGGATATGTTCATGTTCCTGTAGTCACCGAGCAGCGACTGATCTGCCTGGCATTGATTGGCCCCGTGGAAGCATTCGGGAAGGTTGGCCACGTTGAAGGTGTTGTTGAGGAGAAGGGTGTCTGGGTTGGTGTAATGCTTGATCTTCAGCACGCCGTCCGCCCAAGCGGAACTGGAAACAAACCAGAGGGCGGCATAGATGGTGGTCAAAACGAAGTCCTGGAGATGGTTTTAAAATTAATTGATTAAATTAAATTAATTAAATGTAGTATTAAATTTATAAACTTATATTATATTCACATGAATTTCTTATAATGTTTATTATAAAGAATACAGCATAGCTAAATATTATCCTTAACATGATGGTCAAGGCATTTTGTTGCTGGCAACATTTACTCGTCCATTCCAATCAGAACTCCAAATTACAGAAAAATCTCTTCTCCCTCATTATCTTTGAAATAATAATAATAATAATAATAATAACAATAGCAATAATAATAATAATAATAATAACAATAATAGTAATAATAACAATAACAACTTTGCAGTAGCCTTTAATTTTCTATCACCATAACTGAACTTTATATCACCAACCAAGCTGTCATTTAAAGACTACCACACAATTAAAGGAATTAACCATTCCAATTTCCTGACTATAATAGTTGAAAAATACATTGACTTCTTGAAGATAAAATTTGTATCAATTAATAATACAAAATACGTACGACCAACGACGTACACTCGAAAAGCCGTACAACTTCGGGTACCGGTGAAACCACAAAACATCAGACAAACCCACTCTCCACGAACGACTATCTACTATCGAACCCCCGATTCTTTGAAATAAAGACATCTTGCGGCAGGCATAGTCGTATTTCACTTTCGCGTTCGGAAAATCCGATACCCCAAAAATTCCTTCTTACCGAAAATGGTCGGAATTTTGAAAAATGACGACGTTTCATCCACGATGGTCCTTAACAATGAGATAAATGTTTCTATTCACATTTCCAATTATCATAATAAACAAATGATTATTTAAGGCCGTCTCTGATTCGCGACAACCTGAATAACTGCATTTATTTTTATATGTACGTTAAATAATAAAAAAACGAAATCCAAATTAAACTCATATTAAACTTATGCTAGAGACCCAGACATGTGCAATACTTATAATCAGAACACAAAGCACCTAAGCTCAGACCTATTGCAAACAATCCACTGGCATTCCTGTTGCATCCTTTCCTAAAATGTCGAAGTTTCGCTCACCGCGGTCGGAATCTGAGAAACTTGATGGTACTTGTCGTCTGCGAGGACGTAGAATATCAGACTGAAGAGGCAGACGACGAAGGCAGTCACTCCGACGAACACGAAGAACTGCGACGAGTTCGAATAGTCCCCGTAGCAGGAGCCCTCCTTCTCCGTCTGATTCGTTCCCTTGCACAGAGGAAGTTCGAACTTCGTAGACTCGTGGAGGCTGCAAAATTTTCAATAAAAACTTTAAGGTTTTATTTCGGCTCGTTTCTCTGCCATTCTCGGATTCTGGAAGTTCAAAACCGAACTAATGAACCGATGAGAACTGCACAAACGAATTATTTGTTGACTTTGGATGAGCAATTAATCTAATCTTAATGTACTTAATATCCATAAAAAGTTATAAAATTCATTTAAAAATTTTCTTTTTGGCTCATATAATCAGTTGCCAATAGGAATTAAATTGCCTGGTCATTGAAATAGTTTTGAACTGCCATTATTAAACAGTGATTAAGTTTGTTATAAATGCCTCGTTAGAATGTCCTAACAAGACCCTAAAATGTCAGCTTATTGAACCATTCTTTCCTTTAGAACAAAGCAACCAATAAAACTCCTAGACTCACTCTGAAGGATAACCGGCAACAGACGTGGACTCACTTGTAAGGATAGTAGAACTCCATTGTCCTCTTCACATCCACTTGGGTGTTGTTGCACTTTGTAACCTGGAAACCGGTTTTGGAGTGGTTTGACACCGCAGTGGCAAAGGCGCAGATGGCTATGATCTGCATAGAACCAAAGAGTATTGTTCACAGAGTGGGAAAGACAATAGTGTATACCGAGATGTGTTTCGTATGCTTCAGAAAAACTACTTATTAACTAATGACTTCAAGTTTTACTGGAATTTTTAAAGAGATAAAGAAATTTCTGACTCTTGTTGCCAATGAATGCCATCATTCAATGCTTCAAATTGTTTATAAAAGGTATTTACATATAACTTTTAATTTCAGAAATATCAAAAGCATTTTTTTGTTTGCATTTCCTGATGTTGAGCTTAATGTTTAAACTAAAATGATAGTGAGATCAGGAATAACAATAAATTCAAATGCCCAACACAGCTTATTGATACATTCTATTAAGAAAACCCACTGTTTTAAGTTGACTTTTCAAACAAATAAATGTATAATTGCATTAAACATGCTGCTAATTCGTATGGATAATTTGCTTTTTCATTAGAGGGAAATAGTTTGAAATTTAAAAAACTAGGTAACTCGAATTCTATTTACAGAATTTTTTTGTTAAATCATCTGTGATTCAGTGTCATAAGACAGCTGTCAAGGTTATTTAGTTTTATTAAAAGTTGAAACATATACCCATACATTTAAAACAAATACCCACAAAATTTGAACTTACAATTTGTAGAAATTTAATAAAGCCTCTAGGCTCCTTGACAACTTCGACATTGGCATGCGAAAGTATCTGCAACATTTTTAACTCCTGTTTTCAACAATTGTGATGAAAATAACAAATAAACCTGGAAAACTTAAGAATAAATGTGAGCTTAGAAATTTAGAAGTTCGAGCGAGAATTTCACTACAGAATCACAATCGACAATTGTGACTAATGACAAATCTCACCATGATAAGGCGATCCATTTCTTAAATTCGATCGGACGGTTTGCAACGTAAAATACCTTTAAAATAACAAGGAAATTTTAATCGACTGACACTAATTTTTTTACGGATAGAAAAGCCACGCACCCGGTTCCACCAGACGATGTCCAAAGACAACTGTTTGCTTTCGATGGGACACGGCCGTCACTTCTTGATTACTTGATTTCATGTAAACTCTTTGAAAATGTAATTTTCTTTTGAAAATTTATTTAACGATTGAAACCTTACTTGCAATCATTTTTTTAAATGTAAATAAATTATAAATTCGCTTTTTTTTACAAAAATTGCCAACCATCACAGTTTCTAATATAATTTGATAAACGCTTGCCAAAATTATTCTGCTAAGAATTGATGGAAGTTAAAATAGAAAGACATTTCCACATAGACAAAGTTCAGAAAATAATCGATATAATCAACGGTACATGATTACGAAGACTACTTCTTTCAATATTCATCAATTTAAAATTAATAAGGTGAAGGACATGTGAAACCACAACAGCTGAAGTGGAATAATATAACAATCGGAGCTGGAAAATTCAGGAGGAGCTTTTTTGGCAACATGCGTTCAAAATTATCCGAATGCACGCCAGATTGCTTATGTCAGTGCGTATTTGCGTTTGGAAACAATAAACATTAATCCGTTGTCCCCTTCCTTTCCATCACTGTTTTCCATCCGCGTATCTCTCACCTTTTCCATGTTATCTCCTTTTCCATCTTCTCCTGGGCTCCGTTTTTGTCCCTATCTCTCTCCTCTCCTCCTTACCTTATCAGCGGATGTGCGCAGTGGCGGTAGACCGATGTTGGAATAAATGTTCTTGCAGAGTTAGAAGAGATCGATAAAAGAAGTGGAGAGGCGTCGCTGGCAATTGTCTTTCTATCTACTGGATCGGTAAAGCGACGTTTTCCAATCTTTAGCTGTCTTTTTTTGTTTCATTTTTTTTTAAATTTCTGTTTTTCTCTGCTGCTGTTTTCCAATTTCGAGTTACCTTTCACAAGCACGGCTCGCTTGCATCTCTATTTTCTCTCCTATGAACACCTCTTTCCTATACGTTTATCGACTTGTCGTTAGAGCTCGAAATAAGGTGAACTGCCTGACTGCACCATTTCGAATATTGGCCCCTCGACGTAGCTATTTGAGCAAATAAAAAAATAGAATCGACCGACATTTATTTAATTGGTTTAATAATTAGCGACGAAAGAATTGATTTTCTAAAGACTCTCCGTTGCCCTTAAATGGTATTTTTGGATTTATCGCTACTGGAGCAGAAGAGTTTGATGCAACATGGCGGAAGATTTGAGAAGGGTCGCGGAGCTTATTGATTTCTGGAGGAAGTTGGACTTGCGGACCTTCCAGGTGAGTCGTCGAAAATAAACGATTATTAAATTTACTAAATTATTCCTCTTTGCTCAAATTCTTTTACGTCCATTTTCAAAATCGAAATTTCTAAAACGTCGCAAAATACGGTTGTCTTTTGCTTTGTCGTCGTTGCATGGCGAGTTATTCATTTTGTCGTCATCGTCGTCATCGTCGTCGTTGTGGCGGTAGTAGTGATGGAACATCCTGCTTTTGAACAATAAATGATTGCATTTGATGGTCCATTCCGTTGCGACCGGGCCATGTTTGCTGTCGATCATTTGAGCCGTGAATGACCTCAGAGAGAAATGATGCCTTGATGGATGATCTTTACTGGCTCCATGGCGAAAATTGATCAATGGTCTAATTGAGTGAATGATAACTGCTTTGGATCTATTCGAGATTTCTTCTTTTCTTTCTTTCGATGATAATTCTTCTTTCTTTTTCTTTTTTTTTTTTATGTAGTTCCATTCCATGTCACGTGAATTCTTGTTTGTCTCTGTCTTTTGTTTGTTTGTATTGTTTTGTGGCCATGTTTTGGGAATGGATGTTTGTACTAACGACTGTGGAATTTGTGGATTTCACTGCAGTTAATGAGTGAGTAGGTTTGAATGAGATATTGAGAACAACGATGTTTTTCAAAGGTTCTCTTCAAACTGTTAAAGCAATTAAAATAGTTTCAGTTTTGCCACCTATTATGGAAACAACAACAACAACAACAACGATAATACAACGACTCCCCCTTTTTCAGTCACTAGGAAATGCATTATTCTGTTGTCCAAATTTGCCTTGACATAGATAACGTTTTCAGGTAATTTGTCATTTCTGACATCATGTCCTGTTAGTCATAATTCTCTTCCATCATTCATTCGGTCATTCTTTTGTCTGTTCGTCAGTCAATCAATCCGTGACATATGTCTGACTGTCTGTCCCAGCATGCATTAGTTATAACTCTTGTTATTCAGCTTTAGCTATCATCTCTAGCAATTTTTTTTCTCACCCCTTCCATCAATTGTTATGTCGTCCATCAATCCATCCATCCATCCATTCATCCAATCCAATCATCCATCAATCTACATATGTATACCTACATCCATCTAGTTGTAGATCTGGCCTGAGATCAATTTTCAAATGAAAATAGGTCTTAGTTACTCATTGAGAAACTTTATCTGCAGGATTTTTATCAATGAACGGGGGTCGTTCTGAGTAAGAGACGGACAGTGTCAGACGCATCTCCAGCGCCATCGTCTCGTTATCGCTTGCAATCTTTAACTCCGACTCCATCGTCATCTTCGTCATCATCATCATCATCATCATCATCATCACCATCGTCGTCGTCGTCGTCGTTGTCGTCTAAAGGTCAGAAATAGCAGTGCAATCTCAAAGTACTAAATGTTACGTTCAATTCCAAGACTCCAAATCAACGAATTTGAGACGTTCCCCTATGAATTTGTTGCTTTTGCCACCGAGTCGCTCCACTCAAACGCTGGGTGGAAGCACCGTTGTGGAAAGTGCTGCCCATAAAAGTAATTCTTCGACTGATTGCACTGACTGCGGCTTTTCATTCGAAATCGGATCCATCATGGATTCGACTGACGTAACTTCCATTCCGGAGGAGTAACCGAAGGAAATTGTCTTCTGGATTTTAATAATTTACTTTGTACCTGCCTCTGCAGGCAATTATACCCGGTCGTGTGTCGTCCATTAAGGGGAGCTGATCGATTGAGGAGGACCAATATCATGGGTAGCCAGCTCCTAATGTTTACCATTCATTCTCAGGATATTAATTTATAGAAGACATCGTCACCATCGTCACCACCGTCATCGTCGTCGCGTCCTCATCATTATCATCATCATCATCATCATATTCATATGCATCATCATCATCATCATCATCATATTCATATGCATCATCATCATCGTCACCACCACCACCATCATCATCCTCCTCCTCATCATCATCATCATCATCATCATCATCATCATCATCATCGTCGTCGTCGTCGTCGTCACCACCACCACCATCACCATCCTCCTCCTCATCATCATCGTCCGCATCATCCCCATTCATCGATTGTCTGGAGAAGCCCTTGCTCAAATTACAGACCCAGTTGAGCGATTCTTAAATGGACTGCGGTGGAGGGAATGAAAAGATGAACTGGATTCACCTCGCCCTCGTTACTCGTGTCAGAACCCTTCCCTCTTTTTCTTTTTCCATCCATTCATCCGTCCATCCATCCATCTTTGCTCTGGGGTCCGGATGGAGAGATAGTGAGAGCTTCTTAATGAGGGGATAGATAGTTCACTTCTGGTTTTAATTTTTAGTCCCTATATTTTCAATATATCTTTGTCCTCATTCTACTCGTCACGAGGATCATCATCGTCGTCGTTGACATCATCATCATCATCATCGAGATCATCATCATCATCATTATCATCCATGGACGTCACCAGAATTTGCATCTTTTTACTTTCTCCAGATGTTCTTCTGGGAGAGACTTATTGTGGGTTTTATCATCGACAGATGGCACGATTAAGTCATTCGTCAGTCCCAGCAGCTTGTGATGGACTCCATCAATCCATCCATCCATCCATCCATCCATCCATCCATCCATCCATCCATCCATCCATCCATCCATCCATCCATCCATCCATCCATCCATCCATCCATCCATCCATCCATCCATCCATCCATCCATCCATCCATCCACCCATCCACCCACCCATCCATCCATCCGTCCGTCCATCCACCTCCGCACCTGTGGGACAGACGATTTGTAATGGATCGAATGCACCCGTCTTTACATATTCCAAGTCGTTATCGTCGTCATCGTCGCTGTCATTGCCATCATTATCATCACCATCATCATCACCATCATCATGATGATTGTTTACCGATATCATCGCCATTATCAGTTTCAAACGACAACAATGAAATTATCGCTCATTCACCGTGCAAACATACATGTATCGTGATATTGAAACAGTCGTAAACAATATTTTTGTTTAAATAAATTATTTCTTTTGTAAAACAATAATAATAATAATAATAATAATAATAATGATGATGATGATGATGATGATGATGATGATGATGATGATGATGATGATGATGATGGTGGTGGTGGTGGTGGTGATGGTGATGATGATGGTGATGGTGATGGTGATGGTGGTGGTGATGGTGTAGTCCATCAAAGTGATGATGGTGATGTTGATGGAGATGTTCGTATCGATGAATTGCGATGACTGCTCTTTGAATCAAGACATTGAATCTGCTTTTCATCATTTCAAATAGAACAGCCACTGGTTTTTCTTGAACATTTCACTCACCTTTGATGATTATGATGATGATGACGACGATGATGATATTATAATTAGCACGACGACAACAACGACAT
>CM067526.1:2162500-2165000 GCA_034509925.1 Hirudinaria manillensis | reverse complement strand
TTATCAAAAATCTCTGATCAAACACTGCTTCTCTGAGCTGGGGTTTCCAACTGTTTAGTCTCTAATAAGAGTCTCTATTCTTTTCTGGTTGGTTGGTTGGTTGGTTGGTTGGTTGGTTGGTTGGTTGGTTGGTTGGTTGGTTGGTTGGTTGGTTGGTTGGTTGGTTGGTTGGTTGGTTGGTTGGTTGGTTGGTTGGTTGGTTGGTTGGTTGGTTGGTTGGTTGGTTGGTTGGTTGGTTGGTTGGTTGGTTGGTTGGTTGGTTGGTTGGTTGGTTGGTTGGTTGGTTGGTTGGTTGGTTGGTTGGTTGGTTGTTTGGTTGGTTGGTTGGTTGGTTGGTTGGTTGGTTGGTTGGTTGGTTGGTTGGTTGGTTGGTTGGTTGGTTGGTTGGTTGGTTGGTTGGTTGGTTGGTTGGTTGGTTGGTTGGTTGGTTGGTTGAAATGATTTACTGAGGGATCATTTGCTTGGCACCTCTTTGTGGATTGATTGAGCGAATTTCATTTATTTTCGATATATTTTTCTGTCAACTCGCTGTAAATCAATGCCGGCAAATAACAATGCATGGAAAAGTAGACGAGAATGCTCATAGCTTTCAACCATTTAATTACTTCTCACAACAACAACAGCCATAATAATAGTAATAATAATTATTATAATAATAATAATAATAATAGTAATAATAACAACAATAATAACAAAGGCGAGAAAACCCCGGAGCAACCTTCCAATGCAGACAATGAACTCCAGTCTCGTCTGACGATGCGAGCTTCTTGCTCTAAAAGTGCAGACACAAGCAACTGCCTTTCTGTCATTTCTTATCTCCATGGAAACGAAAACAACAACAAGAGTAATAATAACAATAACAGTATTAATAATAATAATAATAATAATACGGTAATTGTAATCGACATGGCGGCTACGGTGACACTGATCAGCATCTTTCTGCTCGCTCGTGAGATTCAATGATTGATTGGTAGATTGATTGATTGATTGATTGATTGATTGATTGATTGATTGATTGATTGATTGATTGATTGATTGATTGATTGATTGATTGATTGATTGATTGACTGACTTCATATCATCGTCGTCGTTGTTGCTGTGGTCACCATTATCAAAGTAATCTATCCGCTACTGATACAAATTAATATTACATATTATACATTATTATAATTGATTAATTATCATAATTTATTAATACAATCCAATGGAAGAGCTGGAGCCAATAGGAGAGGCGAAAAGGCCCACAGGAAGTTAATGGATGCTGAGGCTGATTACAAAACTCCATCGAACAAAGAATATCCAACTCCACACTTTTCTGGGGATCTTTATTGTCTTCCAATGCTCTTAGCCCATCGGCACGCTGATGATGATGATGGTGATGCCTATGATGGTGATGATGACGATGATGGTGCCTATAACGATGATGACGACGACGATGACGACGCCATTGTTACAACAACATAATCCTACGAGGGAAGTTGATAGTAAATGATGCTAACGATGATGCTAATCGGATGCTAATAGTGATGACGGAATGGAATGATCCGTAAAGGGTCGTTGGAAAGATGGAAAATTTCAGACTAACGGACGGATGGAAGGACGGATCGATGGAAGGACGGATCGATGGGAGGACGGACAGATGGAAGGACGGATGGATGGATGGATGGATGGACGGACAGATGAATGAACGTGGCGGTTGAAGCTCTTTACCTTAGAGTTCTTGAGCTCAGCTCAACTTTAAGGTTTCTTTGTCTTCTAAGAAACTTTTTTCCTGCTCTCTCACCTTCTCCATCATCTCTCTTCTCCTTCTCCTGTACCTTCCTTTATTCTTATTCCTCGCGTGCTGGCTCAATTGATTCCTCCTTGTTCGTCATCGTTACGTGTTCTGACCTTCAGATGAAGTTTCTTCGTGTCCTTATCTTTGATGAAACGATGTCAATATTTCAACGTGCTTTTATGACGACGACGACGATGACGATGACGTCGTACATAATGAGGGAGGAAAAGCTGGATAAAAAAATGACCCTGATGACGATGACCGCGCTACCGAGACGGCGATGATGACGATCGGAACATCGATTCCAGTAGGATAGACGGATGCTGTACTTATTTCCAGTCGGTGGCTTTGCTTGCTTTCCTTAATACAATCATTAATTGTTATTATTCGACGCCATGGAGCGTACCACTCCCGTTTTATCCAATTCCCATTCTCATTCTACCATCGTCGTCGTCGTCTTCATCTTCTTCTTCTTCTTCGTCATCATCATCATCAACATCATCATCATCATCATCATTCAGGCATTAATTCCGTAAGAGGATGGAAATGGAATTTCAATAGTCTTATATTGGCTCCAGTCAAGATTTCTTGGATCAGACTTGACCCCGACAAGTCTGCCTGGCGATATTGCATTGCCTAAACCGGGCACCGGTTGTCATGGTAGCGATGCCGATGATAATGATGATGATGATGATGACGTCGATGATGATGACGATGACGTCG
>CM067526.1:2147500-2157500 GCA_034509925.1 Hirudinaria manillensis | reverse complement strand
TGGAAAACAAAGTTGATTGATGTCAGTTCATGTCACAATGTTTACAACCCCCTCCCTCCTTCTCTCATCCTCAACAACTCTCTCTCTTTCTCTCTCTCTCTTTCTTTCTCACTCTCTCACTCAAAGCCATATTCACCACTACCGAAGAACAAATCGAGTTCTTAATTGAACGACTTGTTTACAAAATTAGATGTTGAACATTTTACAGAAGAATAATAAGATTAAGGAAACTACAAAAACTTAATCCTGCATTTCGATTTTCTTTCGTTAAAATAGTTTTCATCTCAATTCACTTTTAGACATTTTATCCCTTCTCGTCAACTACGGAGAACTACTGAGGATCGTGGAGGCGGTGCTCATCAAACAGGAGCCATTAGCGAAGCTTCAGGCCTTCCTGTCGACCAATGGCCGGAGGGGTCGGCGGAGGCCGGCCAATTGCGATCACTCGAAGCCACGCGTTTCGACTCTGATGGCCAATAGGGACTCTGCTTCCATCGTCTTGCCAAATTCGTCGGTTGCGACCGTCAAATCTGACGATCGTGACGTTTCTCTGTTTCGATTCGACTTGCAAACCAAAAGCTCGGACCGAGCATCGTTCGACATGCCATCCACAAAGACTCCCATCGGGCGGTTTTACCCCCTGACCGTGCCGAAGTACGTGCCCTCTCTCCGACACGGCGTATCCTCTCGTGCCACCATGACACCCTCGTCAGTACCCAATCGTTACGATGTGCCTTTCTTCGATCATCATCATCATCAACAAACAAATCAACAACAACAACAACAATACCATTTCCAATCGACCATATCATCATCATCGTCGTACTCGTCGTCATCGTTATCATCATCGACGTCATCATCGTCGATACCATTGTCAACGTCGTGGGCATCTTTCGCCACGTCTGCTACGCCCTCGAACGGACACCTGTTTGTCGCTGGGGAGGAGGAAGAGGAGGCTGATGAGTATGGCGACGGAGAAGACGAGTGCATGGATCTTAGAATCGAAAGTAAGCGACTCCTGTCTCCTCCTGTTGCCTCGTCGTCGTCGTCGTCGTCTGGAAAGGATGGACGTCAACTGGACACACAAAGTCTTGATTTAAGAGTGAGACGTCGCCTGCTTGCAATTTTTACGTTCACCAGAATAAGTATCATAATCACAACCATCATCATTTGGTCACCATGATTATCACCACCACCATCACGTCTTTCTCATCATCATTTGGTCATCATCACCATCGTCTTCATCATCATCATCACCATCGTCTTCATCATCATCATCATCGCCAGGGTTCAACCTCCGAACAGCTTGACAAGTCAGAATCGTGGGACGACCCCGTCGAGAGAGTCAAGACGAAGTCGCCGTGGACGCAAGAGGTCGCCAGCGACGTCGCGTCACGTGAAGCCAATTCGAAAGTGGAAAAACCCGAGGACGCCGACAGATTGTTGTGTCCATCCATCCTGGCAGCTGTCCAACAGAAACGAGAGCAATTCCAGCAACAGTCGCAAGAACAACAACAACAACAACATCTTGTTAGCAGATACGCTGGCGAGGAGATGGGCGGAGTCTGGGACCTACCGACCAATGGCTGTGTTAGTTTATCAATTGTGAATAGTTAATGAGGCCGGGTCAAGAGTCATTTGTTAACGTTTGAATAATAGATTAACCGATCAATAATGCTATTGGCTGCTCATTTGTCAGAACCATACGTCAATATGAAGTTAGAAATAACAATAATAATTATTTTATTATAATAATAATATAATAATATCATCATAACGCTATCAATTATATTAATAGCAATAATCTCAGAAATAATTCTAAATAGAATCTAGTCGAATATCATTCCAAATCCTACGTTCACTCTTTAGAGTTCCTTCATTCGTTCCTTCATTCATTCCTTCATTCATTCATTCCTTCATTCATTCCTTCATTCATTCCTTAATTCATTCCTTCATTCATTCCTTCATTCATTCCTTCATTCATTCCTTAATTCATTCCTTAATTCATTCCTTCATTCATTCCTTCATTCATTCACTCCTTCATTCATTCCTTCCTTCATTCATTCATTCCTTCATTCATTCATTCACTCATTCATTCATTCCTCCATTCATTCATTCACTCATTCATTCATTCCTTCATTCATTCATTCACTCATTCATTCATTCCTTCATTCATTCATTCCTCAGTTTCTCTCACAATCAGCCGAGGACTTTTTTGACAGGCGGCATTGATTTGCAACAGACTCTTTTTATGACAAACTTTCACTCGCTTTACGAATCACTGTGTCACGATGCTTCTTGCTGTTTGGAGGCAGGATGACTACGACGATTAAGACGATGACATCGGTGATGATGCTAATGATGATGATGGTGATGAGGATGATGATGAGGATGATGACGATGACGGGTGATGGTGAGGATGATGATGAGGATGATGACGATGACGGGTGATGGTGAGGATGATGATGCTAATGATGATGATGGCGTGATGATGGTGATAATGATGATGATGACGAAGACGACGATGACGGGTGATGGTGACGACGATGATGACGACGACGATACAAAGGCGATGATGGCATCGGTAGTCATGAAATCGTGAGAGATGGAGGTCAGTTGATTCCGATATATTGGAATGATCATCTGGAAGTCGTTAATAATAAATTCTTCTCCACTCGATCGTCTGATGCTGGAATTGAAATTATGGAAACAAATGGTCGCCAATGAACCTCCGACTGTTTGTCTCGGACGTTAATTGCTCTTTTGCTCGATGGTTCTGAGTTATCAATGAGTCTGAGACATTAAATATCATTTGTGGTCAAATTAAATAAATTTTTCTCCTTATTATTACTATCAATATTATTGTTATTATTATTATTACTCTCATTATTATTATCGTTATTATTATTATTATTATTATTATTATTATTATTCAGTATCATCATCATTATTATTTTTTTCTCATTTTAGAGATCATCCCATCCTCGGCAGAAGGACATAAAAATGGCTTTCAACTCCCTTTTTTTTGCCGAGTTGTTCGGTTCGAAAGATTTGTGAGTTGATAATAATTGGTAACAACACCAAATTGGTAACAACACTAAATTGGCAACAACACCAAATTCGTAGCAACACCAAATTGGCAACAATACCAAATTGGCAACAATACCAAATTGGCAACAATACTAAATTGGCAACAACACCAAATTGGCAACAACACTAAATTGGCAACAACACCAAATTGGCAACAACACCAAACTGGCAACAACACCAAACTGGCAACAACACCAAATTGGCAACAACACCAAACTGGCAACAACACCAAATTGGTTACAACACCAAACGCCGTTCGCTGCTTAAACTGCTTCTTAGGCCCTGCTTGAACCCATCAAAAACAAACGAAATTTATGACTATCAGGCAAGAGAGAGCCACAATGATGATGAAGACGACGATGACGACGACGACGATGATGATGATGATGATGATCCCCATACACGACAATGGTAGTGGAATGCTTAGGCCCAACCAATCCAAATTAATGCAGCAAAAAAAGAGAGACATTAATTAACAGAGATTGACAGAACGTATTAAAATTTCAGCCTTTGCCCTGTTATCCTTAATTGGCCGAGCTTTTGAACTCATAACTCTTTAAATCCAATCTCCTCTTTTGGGTGAGTCCGGCCATCGACGAACTAAATGAATGAGGGGTTTGTCCGATACGAGCCGCTAGGTTTGAAACCCATGTTCGAAAACCAAACCCGCACCACGGCTCTAGCATCGCGGGATCGCATCTCCAGCGCCGAGCATAATTCAAGTGCTCGTCTAGTGGATGATCGTTGCTCTCGTTCGGGCCGTTTAACCGCTCCAGAAGCCTCCGCAGCCGTCGCTCGGGGATGCGTCTTAGACGATGTTCTCCGGTGGAAAGCAATTTGGAAACTTTCTTTTCTTTTCTTTTCGACGATTTCGACAAAACCCGATTGTTTTTCGAAAGCGTTACTGCCCTGCCATCTTTCGTCGATGTTGTGATCAATTCCAGGTCGTTCACTTGTTCGTTCGTTCGTTCGTTCATTACTCTCAACCTTTGCTCCTTTTTCTGGGTTTGCTCAACGAAAGCTTTTATTATGACGGCTCAGAGCGATAATCGAAATTCGAATTGACATCTGATTATATTTTCTGGACCGAGTTCGCATATTTCGAACCTCCCGTCATGGATGTCACTCGTCATCATCGTCTTTGATCCGTCGCCATCTTAAAAAGGTCTTTGGTCGGAAAAATAAATATCGGGTTCGTTGCTCTAAAACTTATTATCGACTCCTTGGCTTTCTTCTGGCATAGAAACGGTTTCCTTTGGTGATTTAGCCGGGTATGGAAAGGATGGATGTGATTGGATAGGAGTTGGAGAAGGTGAATGTGTGTGAGTGAGGAGAGATGGTGATATTGATGGCGAGAGAGGGTGGTAGAGATCTTTGTTTCAATCTTTTCTTTGATGAATAAACTGAGGCCAGCAAAACCACATTGTGCTCACGTGCTCGAGCGCGCATTTCGTTCCGTGTCTGCTTCCCTGCACTCCGATGACCTTCTCGTGCCTTATCCCCGGTAACTCCACCCATCAACGATTTAATGTTTACCACATTATCATAATTTATTCAAATCGTCTTTGCAGGAAAAGACTTTGGAAGGTAGACTCCCGTTCGTCCACAGCCTCAACAACAGACCCGTGAAGAGGAAAAGAAAGGAAAAGCTGACAGGTCTTTCCAGCGATTCTTTCCGTTCGAAGCGCTTTTTTCACGGGCGAGAGGAACATCAGAGTCGCTCGGAAGTATCGGCCGCCGGAGCGACTCCTACTGCAGCCTGCGACTCGAGCAATTGTCGCAGGAACAATGTAAAGGAAGACGACGAGAAGAAAAAAGCTACTAAGGAGTTGATTTCAAGGATTTACATGAAGGAGCTGGAAAGATTGGTCGACAGTGCAGAGAAAAGAGGCGAAACGGTCGAGCTGCAAACGTACAGAGATGAACTGGAGAAGATTAGAAAGACCTTGATGACATCTGCCGAGAAGAAAGTCGACTGCGAAGATGGAGTCACGTTGAAGTCCGAAGACAACAGAAGTTTCATTGGAAAGGGATTATTGAGCGGAGCAGTTAACGTGAAAAGCGAGGATTCCTTCAACATCAAGACAGAGAAAGATGAGGCCCAAGATATGAACTTCGTAGGAGGACAGCTGAGCTTCGAATCTCCCAACCAGCCGTCACCGCTACAGCGCATCCAGTCCATATTCAGCTCCGGCATCATGAGACCGACGAGTCACTCCAAGTCGCCGTCGATGAAGCAGACACCCGGCCATCACCACGGCCACCACAACCGCACCACGCTCCCTCCGATTGACCAGCACCAGTTGGAAGCGAACCTCGACATCAACACCGAAGAGCTAGTCAAGAAAGTCAGAGAGTTTCTAGGCAGATTCTCAATCAGCCAGAGGCTGTTCGGAGAGAAGGTTCTCGGACTCTCTCAGGGCTCGGTCAGCGACCTTTTGGCCCGACCCAAACCTTGGTGCGTTCTGACGCAGAAGGGCAGAGAACCTTTCGCCAGGATGAAGATGTTTCTGGAGGACCAAGACGGCATCATGACCCGACTGCTGACCAGCCAGTGCAAGGTCATGACCTCGGTTGCCATGACCATGGCATCGACGACTTCGTTATCGGTGGATGATTCAAAGATGAATATCGATCTCCCTACAAAGGGGCATCAATCGGTTGCCAATGATTTGTCGGGTCAGTGAATTAATTTATATTTGAATTTAATAATATTTTAATAAGATAAAATATTATTATAATATTATAAAATGAACAAATTTAATTGCTGTGCATTAGTAGTTCACCTGTATTAATAGGTCCGCTTCCATCCACCCAGCTACATTTTGATAAACTGTCAACACCCAAGCAGCCAATATCTTCCAATCCGACACCATTGAAGATTCCTCTCCACCACTCATCTTCTCCCAGGAATTCCCCAAAATCCAGGACACCGTGGACGACCTCAGCTGGAACTGAGGCTCTTTCCTCAGCTGGATACTTGGGCAACTTTCCCTTCTCGTCGTTTCTACCATCCGTTCTGTCCATGATCGGAAATCAGAGTCGAACCCCGGCAGCGAATCCTGTTCCGCCGTTTCTATCGCCATCTCCCTTCTTCCCTCTCATGGTACCAGGTTATCCATCCATCTCGGCCCATGCTAACCTCTTAAGGAGCCTCCCTTACAGATTCCCGTGCGACAGACCCGGAATCGAGGCACCTCTGAACCTCAGAGGAGATTCAGAACAACAACAACAACAACAACAACAGCAGCTGAACGGAAGCTTCACGTCGCCTTCCAGACTGGATTCCAGTTTTTCGCTCGACTCTCCGTCGTTCGCACCGAGAAACCACCAGGAACTGAAGAGACACGGCGACGACAACGACCTCGACGACCCGGTCGGCAGGGCCATCAAGGAGGAAAACATCTACGACTCCAACGAACTCCTGGAAAGAATCGACGAGGACGCCAAGACGTCCGTGGCCATGAAGCACTCCCGTTCGACTCCGGCCATCCAGGCAGGTTTCGACGTTCACGACGACCAGCCGATTCCTCCGTACGCCATCGCCGCTTCGGGAGCGACTCCTTCGAGTGCCGACAAAATGAAGTCCGATTATTCCTTCAGAGACGTCCATCAGTTTGAATTGGACACGCAGGTTATTTTAGTGTGGAGGTTGTTGATGATGAAACCTCGTGTTGGCACGTAACTTGATACACGTTGTCTTGTAACATCGCTTGCAGGCCATCACAGCTCGTGTCAAGGAACTTCTACAGCAAAGCAACTTGGGACAGAAGCTCTTTGGCGAGGCAGTCCTCGAGTTGAGCCAAGGTTCAGTGAGTGAACTTTTGTCAAAACCAAAGCCCTGGATCATGTTGAGCCTCAAAGGTCGTGAACCCTTCATCAAGATGAACGCTTGGTTGGCTGACCCCAACGGGGTGGAAAAACTGCGCAACTTTCACCTCAACAATGGAACCGTTGGAACAGCAGGAAACGGATATAAGGGACTTGTTGGCGGAGGTAAACAACGAAGATGATGATGATGATGATGATGATGATGATGATGATGATTATTATTATTATTATTATTATTATTATGGTTATTATTATTATGGTTATTATTATTATTATTATTATTATTATTATTATGGTTATTATTATTATTATTATTATTATTATTATTATTATTATTATTATTGCTATATAAATAAAGCATCTCTTGATACTAATAGTACAACTTTGTTTGATTTTATGATAATCGCTTTAACGTTTTAACGTTTATTAAATTGAACGTGGAACAGCATTTGGAATTACTTTTGTAACTGTTTTCATTTTAAAAATAACAAACGACTTTGATTGCTGGCAGTGGGAACGTGAGTCAATACGTTACTCGTCGTGTTTACGTAGGAAAAGTAAATAATTACTTTGTAAAATATAAAAAAATAAATAAACAAAATAATATAAATAAATAAATAAATAATCCTCCCTCAATTCACATCGATGATGACGAAGCAGTAACTGAATTCTTCTCAGAATCGATTCCATTACAAAAACACACACACACACACATACACATATACACAAGTCACTCGACATTGAAACATTCGACAGGAGGCAAAACCCTGAAACGCAAAACAACGTCTGAGGCCGATTCCCCCTCCTCGACTTCATCGATGATTCCCCAACAAAGAACCGACGTGGATAAACAACAACAACAACAACAAGGACAACAACAACAACAACAACAACCAGTCCTTGAAGAAGAACAGAAGAAAAAGAAGAGACCACGGCTCTTCTTCACTGAAGAACAAAAGGCCAAACTAAGAGAGGCATACGAGATGGATCCCTATCCTTCTCAGATGGCCATTGAAAGACTTGCCAGAGAACTCAACGTGGGCTCTAAAACCGTAGTCAATTGGTTCCACAACCACAGGATGAGGGCAAAGCAAGTCGTCGCTTCCAGTAGCGGCAACAACAACATCAACAACAACAACAACGGCAACAGCAGCGTCCACAACAGCTCTTTTGGCAGCATCAACAACATCATCCATCAACACATCTTCTCGTCTGCTTTTTCTTTCCATCGGGATGGAAAGACTGAATTCCAGGAGTCGAACAAAGACGTTCCTTTTGCAGTCGACGATTGTAAGATCGGAGACGCTCTCCAGGAAGAGTCCGAGAACTTCGTGTGTCGCAGTGGGATTTCCAATAGCTCCGTGAGTATCAGTTTCAACAAGAGGAAAAGATCGAAGCCACTCAAAGTGCCGGAGGTCCCGGTTTCTCAGGATACCAGCTCCCTGGCAGAACTACCCATCGGGTCGGCCACTACCCCCTCGGAACAACCGGACTCGATCCCACTCGGCGAAATATGAGACCGAGGAAAATACGTTTAACTTGAAAAGGTCGACCCGAAAGTCTCGAAAGGTGACCTTTGCACTTTGCACTTTGCACTGACTGGTTTCAGTATTACGACGACATCTTCCCTTCCGACAACTTGACCAATGAAATCGCTCAACCGTGACGGAACAAAGCGAGGAATCTATTTTTTCTAAGAATATTCGAACTTTTACCTTGCTTTTTCTTTCGAAGGGTCCGATGTAGTATTCGTTCGTTCGTTCGTTCGTTCGTTCGTTCGTTCGTTCATTCGTTCGTTCGTTCGTTCGTTCGTTCTTCTATTTACAAGTGGTTTGTTTGTTTGTTTTTCTTGGATTTTTAATTTTTTCTTTTTTTGGACGAGAAAATGAATTTCAATTCCACACGACATTTTATCAAAGCATTTCCTTTTTACAGTTGCTCAGCTCAGTGACGTGCGCATCTCTTGTTATTTGTCTCCGTATGTGTACGTGTGTGTTTGTGTGCGTGTTTGTCTTGGACGCCGCTTCGCTTCGCCTCTCCGTCACTCTCCGTGTCTCCACGTCCGTCAAAGGGTGGCAGAGGGTGGTTTGGTCGACCAGTGCGCTTTTTCTTGTACTCGCGTGGATATTGTACTCGCGGGATACTTTACGTACGTACGATTTTCCTTCGATATTTAAACGCGTGCATATTAATTATCTTTGCGAGGAGTTTACACGAGGAGTTCTATATTTAGAAAGAGAAACCGGAAATCTCCCCCCCCCCCATACATATATATATTTTTGTGCTGCGTTTTTTCTTTTTTGGCGGAATTTTCCGAATTTACGATGGTTTTATGGCCGTGTTTTTGTTTTTGTTTTTGTTTTTGTTACGATCACTTCCATCTCGAAAGGTTGCTCATTTGCCCGTACGACGACAATCACCGTCTCCATAATCATCATCATCGTCATCATCATCATCATCGTCGTCGTCCTCGTCGCCATGTTTTCCAGCCGCTACTTCCGTCACCATGAGCACTCGTCTGGTTGCTTAATTATTCAAGAGTTTCCGTGACGTCACGAAGGCGCGTTCTGATGTTTACATTGGCGAATAATTTCCGCTCGTCGACTGAAAAGAAAGAAAGGAAAAGAGGGAATCTTGTTGTTGTTGTTGTTGTTGTTGTTGTTTGTATTGTTGTTGTTGATGATAATGATGTTGTGTTGTCGAATATGTTGTTGTTGTTGTTGATGATTATGATAATGTAGGTTGTTTGTGTTGTTGTCGTTGTTGATGATGATTATGATGTTGTGTTGTTGTTGATGATGATGATTATGATCTAGGTTATTTGTGTTGTTGTTGTTGTTATTGTTTGTACATAAAGTGGTGGCGAGGGACTTTCGCTTGTTGAGGTCTGCTTTGTAATTTAAAAAAAGAAGAAATGATTTTGTTTGTTTGTTTGTTTGTTTGTTTGTTTGTTTGTTTGTTTGTTTGTTTGATTGTTTGTTTGTTTGTTTGATTGTTTGTTTGTTTTTGGATCTGTTTTCGTTTTAATCTGTTTTTAATGAACACATTTTCAGTGATCGCTTTTTTTTTTAAATTCGTT
>CM067526.1:1987500-2142500 GCA_034509925.1 Hirudinaria manillensis | reverse complement strand
TAAAAAAAACAGGAGACAATCGCAAAGTAACCAATAAACAGCTCTGCGCTGTTTCCTTCCATCCATCCGTCCATCCCTCCACCCGTCCGTCCGTCCGTCCATCCATCCATCCGTCCATCCCTCCACCCGTCCGTCCGTCCGTCCATCCATCCATCCATCCATCCATCCATCCATCCATCCATCCATCCATCCATCCATCCATCCATCCATCCATCCATCCATCCATCCATCCATCCATCCATCCATCCATCCATCCATCCATCCATCCATCCATCCATCCATCCATCCATCCATCCATCCATCCATCCATCCATCCATCCATCCATCCATCCATCCATCCATCCATCCATCCATCCATCCATCCATCCATCCATCCATCCATCCATCCATCCATCCATCCATCCATCCATCCATCCATCCATCCAATCATCTATTCTTTCCATCTGGAGATTATATGTCTCTTTATGTAAAAGTGGAATTAAATGCCAGATCACCCCAGGAAATGTTCCATGCACTTGTCATCGTCGTTATCTTCCTCCTCTTCCTCGTCATCTTCACCATCTTCTTCGTCACGATTATCAATGCTAAAAATTATTATTAATTTTATTAATAATTATTGAAACGTTTGGTACATTTGATTATTGTTGTTGGTGCTAATGTTGTAGTAGCGGTGCTAATGATTATGATCAAATAGCTGTTATTGTTGTCGTTTGTTGTGTTTCTTGTTGTTGTTTTGAACAACAGGAGGAAATACAAACTTTAAAAATATTTCACTTCTGGAGACTGATTCCAATAAACGTGGCAGAAACAGCCTCGGAACTGACCCAAACAGAAGACACGGTCACCTCATCACGTACGGGGGTTTCGAATCTCGGTGCACTTTTGTCCTCATGACGTCACACCACTCGAGGTCGTTGTTTACATTCCACCTCCCCACTCCCCACTCCACATTCCCAACCGCTCCCCCTGTTTGTGTCGATCCGTGAAGGAGATTGCAATCCAATCCCGGATCCATCGAAGTTTTGCTCGATTGTCATTCGTTGGTTTTCGTGACTATTATCAACGTTACGCTAGCAATGAGTAATTTCTTCTTATTTTTTTCTTAATTTAATTTTTAAACTAATACTGCCATCAACAACAACAACAATAATAATAATAATAATAATAATAATAATAATAATAATAATAATAATAATAATAATAATAATAACAATAATAATAATAATAATAATAATTCAGTACCCCCAAGATCCAGCAACAAATATTACTGATTTAGAACAACAAATTAAAAGTAGATTGCTTGAAAATAAACACTTGGATTTCAATAATAGGCCAAAGCTTAACAAAGTAAGAATATGCAAGGATACCTTAGAAAAGATAAAGGCAGCTAATGAGATCTTATCCAAAATGATAAGTGGTAGGCAACTTAATATAAGCGAAATTAATGATTTAATCTATTGCTCAGCCAGTGTCATAGCTGGGGTACAGAAACCACGAGATGGCCCCGTCGGAAGGAAAGAACCTGCATGGAAAATACGGATCAGCAATAAAGTAGAACAGTACAGGAAGGATTTATCAATTATAAGTGAAATAAAAAAGGGTGTGGCAACAAAGAGGGTTCACAATAAGGCTAAACATCTCTTCAAAGACGAAAGCAAGTCCCTAGAAGAGAAGGAGCAAGACATTAAGATGAAATTGCAGGCTACTGCCCAAAGGTTAAAGAGATACTGTAAAAGAAATGATGGGTACCATCAAAATAAGCTTTTCCAGGAGGATGCAAAGAAGTTTTATCGTCATTTATGTAAACGAAACGAAGCAATTAGTGACCCACCCTCTGCAGAGAAAATTGAAGAATTTTGGAGAGGAATTCTTGAGAATGAAATTGTGCACAACACTGAAGCAGCTTGGGTAAGAGATGAGGAAATTGCATTTAGGAATGTGGTTACAGAAGAATGGAAAGAATTTACAATAAGTGAAATTCAGGAAGTTATTAAAAAATCTTCAAATTGGAAATCCCCAGGCCCTGACAATATACAAAATTTCTGGATTAAACGTTTTACCTCTCTCCATAGTATACTTACAATAGCTTTTAATGATTTGATTAATAACCCAGAAAATATACCATCCTGGCTAACCTCCGGTATAACTTTTCTCCTCTCAAAAGGTGCAAACCAAAACAATCCCAAAAATTACCGACCTATAACCTGTCTTCCCACCTTATATAAATTGCTGACCTCTGCAATATCAAACCGGCTATACACACACCTTGATAAGAATAACATCCTTCCTATAGAACAGAAAGGCTGTCAACGAGGGTCAAGAGGTTGTAAAGACCAGTTGCTTATAAACAAGATGATTGTAAGTACTGCCAAAAGAATGAAGAGGAATTTAGCAATGGCATGGATTGATTATAAGAAGGCATTCGATAGTGTCCCCCATTCTTGGATTTTGGCGTCAATGAAGATGTATGGAGTCCCTGCTAGAATCACCGGTTTCATGGAATGCTCGATGAAAGAATGGAAAACCGAACTTATGCTGTGTCATCAGTTGGGTTGCATAAAAACCAATAGAATAAGCATTAAGAGAGGAATCTTCCAAGGTGACTCTCTCTCACCCCTCCTTTTCTGTTTGGCTTTAGTACCCTTATCAAATATGCTAAATAAATTAAAAGTAGGATATGAAATAGAACCAAAAGAACAAATATCTCATTTACTTTACATGGATGATCTAAAAATATTTACTAAAACAGAAACCCAACTTAACAAGGCCCTAACCACAGTCAAAACGTTTACTGATGACATTTGCATGGAGTTCGGTTTAGACAAGTGTGCAGTAGCTATAATGAAGAGAGGCAAGCAGATCAAAAGCCGAAACATGCCATTTGACGATCACAATTCAATTCAGAGCCTTAACGAAGAGGAGGCGTACAAATATCTTGGAATCGATGAGAATGGTGACATTAAACATCCTGAAATGAAGGAGAAAATAGCCAGAGAGTATTACCGTAGAGTGCGTCTCATCCTCAAATCAGAGTTAAATTCCAAGAACAAGTTATCGGCAATTAATGCTTTGGCAATTCCAGTGCTCACCTATAGCTTTGGCATAATTGATTGGAGAAAGTCTGAAATCGACAAAATGGATCGCAAGACTCGAAAGTTGCTGACGATGCATGGACTTCATCACCCAAAAGGAGATGTTAGTCGACTCTACATTAAGAGACGCAATGGAGGCCGGGGACTTATCCAACTGATGTCTGCTTACAGATGCTCCATGGTTAACTTGAGTGATTATATTGAACAGGGCAAAGACAGGCTCTGTAGTCTTGTCAAAAAGCATGAAGCAGGGAAGGCAAAATATTCTCTCCTTAAGGAAGCAAAGACAATTAAAAATAAATATCTGTCTTTGCCCACAGTTCAAACATCCGTGAAAGAAATGTTAAAGGACAACATGGAGAAGGAGAGAATAAATGAATTGAGGGAAAAGCCCATGCATGGACAATTCTTTTGTAACTTAGAAAAGAATTGGGTGGACAAAGAAGCAAGCTGTGCTTGGTTAAGAAGCGCTGGGCTCAAAGGCGAAACTGAGAGTTTGATCATGGCAGCTCAAGACCAGACACTAAACACACGTTACCATCAACGTATGATATTGAAGCAGCAGATAGATGGCAATTGCAGGATCTGTGGCAAGGCCCAAGAAACGATAAGCCACATAACGTCGGGTTGCACTTTGTTAGCAGCAACTGAATATTTGCACCGACATAATAAGGTGGCCAGTTACATCCACTGGATTGTATGCCGTGAGCTAGGATGGGAAGTTCCAAAGAAATGGTACGAGCACACGCCTCAAAGTGTGACGAATATAAAAGATTGCACCATTCTATGGGACTATGCGATTATCACGGACAGGAAAATATTGGCCAACAGACCTGACATTGTTATCCATGACAGGAGATCCAAGTCGTGCATGCTAATTGATGTTTCCGTCCCGGATGATAAGAACATCGCGCTCAAAGAAGCTGAAAAAATTAGTAAATACAAGGACCTGGAGATTGAAATCAACCGGATGTGGAAAGTGAAGTCTAAAGTCGTTCCGGTAATTGTAGGAGCGCTCGGAACGCTAAGAAAAGACTTTACAAAGTATGTAGAGTTGATACCAGGACGACCAAAGACTTCGGAGATTCAGAAGATCTCCTTGCTGGGCACTGCCCACATTCTTCGAAAAGTTCTTGGGTGAATTGCTGAGAGCACTGGTAGTGCTCAGCATTCATTCATCACCGGCTGTGAGACCGAGAAGAAGCAGGAAAAATGTGTATAATAATAATAATAATAATAACAATAATAATAATAATAATAATAATAATAATAATTTGATTCAAATTCATTTGTAATGACAATGCATTCGACGAAAGGAGTTTAGATTTCAATGTACTTTTAAACCTCAACACTTTCATCAACAATCGGAACGTGACCAGCCATGGTTGATGAATTGGAAATCTCGGATCAGACAAATATGGAAGTGTAAACAAAAGGCGCGAAATTAGTTTGCAGACGCCACTAAAGAACACGTTTCGTTGGACGATAATAGGAACATCATGGAGACGCTGAAGGAGGAAGAGGAGGAGGAGGAGGGGGAGGAATGGTGGGAAAACAAAAACATTGGACTCTTTTTTTTTTTAATCGTTCGCTTTCTTGTGACTTCTTGAGGTTTTTAATTTATAATTTTCTGGCACGTTTTCTCTGGTGTTCGTTTCTATGGAGAATGGTCTTATTGGAGTCTGAAATGCAGCAGTGTGCAATCTTAGAACTGGAATTAATGAACACGTGAGTTTCTACGATCGAAGTTTTGGTTCTACAACAGTTTTACCATTCGTCGTTGTTGTTATTATTGTTGTCGCCTCTGTCGTCGTCGTCATTGTCGCCTCTGTCGTTGGCGTTGTTGTCGTTTCGATTGTGGCTATTTATGGCAGCAATTGACCTTGGCATCCTGCCATCTGAACTATGTCTGTAGAACGGAGTCTGCTGTCCTTGGAAATGGAAAAGCTTTCCAGGAGTTGTTTATGATCTCCATTGGAACGCAACAGGCACTGGTATCGTTGGAAACGATGTGACGCTTGCAGTGAGGTACTGTTAGCTAATATAAGTATTACAATACTATAATTGTACTGGTACAGGTATTGCTAAGGATTTAGTCTTAAGATGTGCGCAAGCATAAAACTATCTCTTTTTTTTACCAACAAAGTGAGAAACACGACGAACATTTTACAATTTTATAAATTTTTAAACTCAACATTTCCTTATTTATGATATTATTATTATTATCATTAATATTATTATTATTATTATTATTGTTATTATTATTATTATTATTGTTATTATTATTATTATTGTTGTTGTTGTTGTTTACGATGATATTTGTATCGACAGTAATCAGTGAGATTAGAAAACACGATCAATCGCATTACGTTTTGTTCATTTTCGACGTTTTTCGTTTCAAGAATTTAAGTTGGAAAACTCCAACCGGTCGGCATGGTGTCATGGATGAGATGACGTTTGTATCGACCTCCGATGCATTTGTGGAGCAACAGCAATGATCGCATCGTGCCATCTATCGTCGGTTTTTCTCAATTTTTAAATTTTTTTGAAAAAAAGATTTTAATTCGACCAGAAAATTAATTGCTACTTGAAAGTCCATTCTCTTCTGATAATTATTATTATGATTATTATTGTTATTATTATTATTATTGTTATTATTATTATTATTGTTATTATTATTGTTATTATTGCAATTATTTCAGAAATAATTTCGTTTAATGATCATAGTGTCAAAATTTGATTCCAACATGGTTTGACATTTAAACGGCAGGCGTTCTAATTGCCAGGTTCCCGAAGTGAAACTAATACCGGGGAATCCCCGAAGAAAACCGGAAGTGAAAGTCATGCCAGGAAAGACCGTTAGAAATAACGACATTCTGTCGGACACGCTACGGCCATCTTATTCATTATCGTCCACTCCTTCATCGTCTCCATCATTGTCATCATCAGAACGAACATCGTCACCATCACCATCATCATCATCATCATCATTATCAGCACTTTCTTTAACATCGTCTGAAGCGTCTACTTCAACCTTATCCAGCAGCCAAGAAACTGCTCCTATTAATGGTCTGGAAGCATCATCATCATCATCATCATCATCATCATCATCACTACCATCATCATCACCATCATCACCACCATCGTCATCATCCTTTTCTTCCTCCTCTTCATCATCATCGTCGTCATCTTCCTCTTCGTCGTCGACGACACATTTGGTGAGGTCACCAACGGGATTACAAGAAATTGTAACGAGTTGTCCGCCAAAGCCAAAACAAACCACTCAAAGCAACAACAACAACAACAACAACAAGAATCACAAGGACATGTTGTTGACGTTTCTACAACAGCATCAGCATCATCACCACCACCAACAACAACAACAACAACCGCATTTCTTCATGCCTTGTTTGCCTCGTGTTTCGGATCCATTGGAACGTACGACAGGTACATTTTACTGCACGATTTTTCGACCGAATAAATTCTACTTAGTCCATTTTTAACGTCAATAAAAAATGGCAAAAATCAAGTCAGTTTATGCGCTAAATAAATATTTATTCCTATATTAGTCATAATGACACAAAGTCCACTCACCAACTCAACCATACGGTCATTCATCCATCCACTTACTCATCCATCCGTCCACCCACCCACCCAACCACTCACTCACCTATCATAACAAACCCTGCTTCCTGGAAGTTGGTCTGAAATTTCGAGTCACCTGAAATATTCAGAGCTGTCGACGTAAACACAAACGTAGTGGCTCATCGATTCATTACAATCTATATCCTTCTATCTATCTATCCATCCGTCCATCCGTCCGTCCGTCCGTTCACTCATGGCGAACTCCAGCAAACCATACCTCCGTCTGAGTATATAACTCCTCCTACACACAAACACACACACACACACACGCCAAAATACTTCTTTCCATCTCTCCCAGAATCCATGGCAGCGGAGGGTAGCGTCCCTGTGGCCGAGATCTTCGTCATAGCCGGGGTACTGACGCTGTGGTTCGCAGCCGTGGCAACCTTCTTCAAGCAATGGAAATCATTGCGCATGTTAGAGCCCAGAGAGTCCAGGTTCAGTCACTTGCCACACAACTTGGGTCTCGTGAAAGTCGTTAAGAAGCATAGGTGAGACTAATGAATCATTAACTGCAACTTATTATTATTATTATAATTATTATTATTGTTGTTATTATTATTATTATTATTATTATTATTATTATTATTATTATTATTATTATTATTATTATTATTATTATTATTAACAGCATCATAACATCAATAACATAATAATAATAATAATAAATAATAATAACCAAATAAATTACAGGGTGAAATAGAAACAGTCATTATGCAACTGCAGTATTTCACTGAACGTTCGGTTGGTCGGGATGTATGACGTGTCTGCACACAAAGTGCGCTGCATAGATTACAAAAACCTTTTGTTGTCCCACAATTTTGGCCTTTATGCGACAGTCAGACGAACCTTCGAGAGAGGGCCCGGTCCGCAGTGGGCTGTGAATTTTTCTGGTGGGTTAGGGTTAGGTTCGGACTGCCGAAAGTCCCAGAGTTCGAAATCTAGCCTGCACTCGGTTCTTTAGCACTGATGAATGACCTTGTACATGGCCGGAAGGACACTTTTCCTTCGTCTTTTGACGTCCTTTAATTGCGTCTTTCTGAAAAATTAGAAATCGATTCGTTGGGAAGACAATCGCTGACGTCATCGTACTCACAGCCAATTAAAACTGACGGCAAAAATAGCATCTTCCATCTTGCATTCGTGGCATTGGAAACTGCTTCAAATGGAATTACTGGAAGATGCACGGATTGGAGAACAGGTGGGAGATTGGATTGAACGGAAAGACGGATGTATGACAAATGGATTAAGGATTCCAACCCAAAGGTGTTCCAAAGGAATAGACCGTGGCAGGTGGAGATGTCGCACGCAACTCGTACGCATACCTAAGGCTCTCCGATCGGAGATCACACTGAATTTACGAGGGTTCGATTAATCGATTTTATTGCGATTAATCTGATAGGAAATTAAAGATCTGAGCGTAGGCATTGTTCAGTGTGCCGAGTTTTTTTTTTGTTAGATCGTCTTCACTTTTAAACTGCATGAGAACAGTGCCAGTTCTCTCGACGAACGGAAATTGAATTTCCCTTCTTTCCTCCTCCCCCATATGGAAGTGATGAAATTGTAATGACGCTTCCATTAGGCTGCGAGCGCCGCAAGAATGTCCTCCGTGACGCCGCCACTCACATCATCATAGCTCTCTTCGGCAGTAGCGCCGAAAGCATACGTCATCACCCCCACCATCATCATCGCAATCGCCAACAGATTTGTTGCTACAATCGATCACATTTCTTACAATTCCAACGCCATGACAAAACTGATCGCTCGCAACAAAGTAGTGCAAAAAACTTCAACATTTCAGAGACTCTGTGATCTACAAGAATTATCCGGAAAACTGGTGCAGAACTATCGAAGCGAGACAGAGACGCCTGGAAAGGATGAGAGCCAAGGTCAGGATGACGCTCTGCACGGAACAGCAGCCCGGCATGGCCGACGGCGACCTCTACTATTACCCCGGCTCGGGCATGCCCGTGGCCCCGATAAGGGACCTGGCGGCCTCTTGCAGCATGATCATGGCGTCCGTGCAGTCGGAGGATTTGGGAGGAGCGGTCAAGAACAACTTCGAGCAACAGATACTCCAGCAGCCACAGTCCCCTCAGCAACTCCTCGACACCCCCCTCCGGCTGCCGCGCGGACGCCGCTCGCCCCTCGGTTCCGGGTCGTCTCCCATGTTGTTAGAGACGCACTTGTGACGTTCGCATTAAAAAAATGTCCTCTCCGATATGAGAACCAATCGGTGCATTTCGGTCCCACCGGTCGTCGTGACGATAAAAAACACGCAAGAATTAATCTTTGGAAAATTTGATAACGTGATAAAGACGTTAGCAAGCTCTCAAAGCAATAAAGGCTTTAGAATTACCTAAAGTTTACCACAAGAGTTCTAAAATATAAATTCTCAAACAGAAATTTCATGAGAAAAAAATATTTGTAAAAAAAACTAGAAATATTTATTTAAAAAATAACGTCCTACCAAATGCAGTCATGAACAATACCACCCAAAGCCAATTGAACCTGCAGAGTTAAACATCAGAATGAAGTTTGGTTTCCACCATTTGCACTCCACCCATCCTAAGCACTTCACGGCAGGTCAATTGGATTTGATGTTGAAAGTCCACTTTTACGCACGCCGGGCAAATACGATACCGTTGCAATTGGTCGGGCAAACAAAGCCTAAGAAATTAGCTGTTGGAGTTTCTCTGATACCACTTCTAGTTCAGGAAATTTAAGCTTTCTAGGGGGTCCAAGCTTTATTCCACTCCAGATTTCATGTTCTATTTGAAAAGCATTTTCTAGCATTTAGAAAAAATAAATCAAATTTTACAAGCAAATGTCTAAATCTTTGGATCTTATAATATAATGTAAGCCACAAATCCAATTTAACTAATATTGAAAAACCATGATTATAACATCATTTTGCAACAGTATAATTCAGCAAAGTTGTAATAAGGCTTTAAAAAAACTATCCGTATGAATATCAAGGTAAGTCTAACCCTTATCATCAATGACAGCTTTTATCTCGAAGCTTCCTCTTCTGGGTGTTTTATTGTTTATCTCTGTCTCAAAGTGAACCGAATCAAAGTGGGTGCGCAAACCTTCGATAACTTCGTTGGCCTTGCGCTTGAATACTTGTCAGGATTTGCTGGAAGATACATTAAAATCTTTTCAGTTCAATCTACTTCATGAGATCATCTTGAGATCTTAGTGTTAAAAACATACCAATGCTCAATCAGAAGCTTGATGACAGTGGCACCTACCACTTTTTGCTTCTTCAAAACCTCATCATCTTCCAACTTTTCCTCTTCAACCGCTTCGTTCCTTCTTCTTTTCCTCGACATTGTGTTTGCTTGCGCGCTAACGACTTTCCTCTTAGGCGCCATAACACACAAAAGGCAGGGGGGATATTATTGAAGGAACAATGTTTTGCATTTAGCGAGTTACCTTATTTAAAAGTTAAATATATCTTTAGGAGTACAAAGTTTAATATTTTTGTCTCAAAAAATAATTTGTTTTTAATTTAAAAGATATTTAAATATTGTAATAATTTGTTTTACTCTATTCTATCACGCATAAAAGTGAAATATTAGAAAGTTCAAGGCATTGTGTTTGCTTGCGCGCTAACGACTTTCCTCTTAGGCGCCATAACACACAAAAGGCAGGGGGGATATTATTGAAGGAACAATGTTTTGCATTTAGCGAGTTACCTTATTTAAAAGTTAAATATATCTTTAGGAGTACAAAGTTTAATATTTTTGTCTCAAAAAATAATTTGTTTTTAATTTAAAAGATATTTAAATATTGTAATAATTTGTTTTACTCTATTCTATCACGCATAAAAGTGAAATATTAGAAAGTTCAAGGCAAAAGAAGTACACTCGTCGACCGCGAGTGTTTTAGAGTACGGACACTTTTTACTGTAAATAGATTTGCACAATAATATTTATATCCATTTCTACGATAATTCTGCGTTTCCTTGCTTGGATCTCCATTGCGTTATTTTGAACTTCTTACAAGGAGTTACCGATCATCTGTAGCTGGGGGAATATGGTAGTTTTACAGGATGAGGAAGATAATCTGCCGGATTTGAGCGTAGCAAGGGATTTCTATTCTAAATATGATGTCAAAGATATCCTCGGAAGGTTAAATTAAAGAATTCGTAGAGCGTAGTTTACAAATTCTTTCGTAGCAATATAGGTTGATTCAACTCTCGAGTGATCGTATTATCCAAAATTATACTCAAAAGTAAAAAAAAAAACATGACAACATACAGGAGCTACTAGTCGAAATTTAATTAAAAGCTTGCATGCTGATTTCAGAGGAGCCAGTAGTGTAGTGAGGAGATGCATTGAGAAATCGACCCAGAGAGAATATGCAGTTAAAATCATCGACATCACGAGTGAAGAGGATGGGGGATATGTCTTGTCGCAGAGACTTGATACTCTGAAGGAGATTCAAATTCTCAGACTCTGTGCACAGCATCCAGGCATCAGTAAGTTCCAGACCTGTATCAACTCATATAAGAAATGATGATAATGTTTAATGATTAGTGATGTGAAGTAATTTAATAATTAGTTTTATGATTACTAGGAATGTTTCAAAGTCTGATTACAAGCACCTTAAAATTTGACATTACATGTGTTTGTTTCAGTTGAACTCCACGATTCATTTGAAAGTGCAACCTTCATGTTTCTCGTCTTTGAATTGTAGGTTTAGATCTTGAAAATCATTTACTTTTCTTTATTATTATTATTATTATTATTGATTATTGAATCTTAATTCATTTAACATCAATTGCTTTGTTAACAGTCAAAATTAGTTCAAACCCTGTTTTGATTTGCATTAAAAGTGACGAAATAGTTGTAAATCTTATGGATGATAGTTCCACCACAATAGAATTCTGAAACTAATATCTAGGTGGTAATAATATTAGGACAAAAACAAAAACAATATTGATTTACTGAACTTTTTCCAGCAACATATACTTTCTCCTTTGTTATCAGAAAAGGAGAATATTCATAAATCATTTTCGTTGTTATGATGCTGAAAGTCTGTTGTGATTGAGGCAAGTTTCATGAACTTGTTGTGCATCCTAATTTACTGCTAATATAGGATGCGTAATGTTGACCTCATGTTGGTAGTGTTTATTAAATTTATTTATGTATTTATTTATGTATATATTTATTTGTTTATTTATTAAATTTATTTATGTATTTATGTATATATTTATTTAATAAATTTATTTATGTATATATTTATTTAATAAATTTATTTATGTATTTATTTATATATTTATTTGTTTATTTATTAAATTTATTTATGCCAGGTGCAGGAGAGGGGAACTCTTTGACTACATGACGGAGGTGGTGACACTGTCAGAGAAGAGGACCAGGTGAGGTTTTTGACTCTCAGTCATGGGAAACGTCTGTCACGGTGTCTTACGATGTCAGCATTTGTTGGCAGATGCGATGATGTTTGCCTGCTGTTAATGCAAATTGCATTAATAAGGCAACCTGAAAAAGTACCAGTAACTAATTATTTTTATTCACTTTATTAAAATGCATTCAATTAGTGATGATAATGATGAGGTCTATTGCTATTATTATTATTATTACTATTATTATTATTATTATTATTATTATTAATATCGTTGTTGTTGCTGCTATTACTAATATTAACAATGGCTAGCTCCAATGTTCACATTTTTCTTCTTAACTGAAATAAAAGGCAGATAATGAGGCAGTTGTTTGAGACCCTGGAGTTTGTCCATTCGAAGATGATCGTCCATCGAGACATCAAGGTGACCAGTTGTTCTTGTCGTAGCAGCGTCTTGCGTGGTGTCATCGTCATGTCAAACTTTGTACAAAGGAAAACCATAGATCAATATCAATGTAAACGAGGCGCATTTTTTAAAATTTAGGGGAAAAAATTTCGATTTTGAAAATCAAAATAAAAAACTCACGATTTTGATTTCAAATACTCCCCATCGCTGGTCGTGTACTTTGCATAAACGTGTCACGACGACCCGATTTGTCGGTTTAATTTTGCGGGCTTTGTTTGCAACTTGTTTTGTTTGCAATTCTCTCCTTCGATTCTCGCCTTTCAGCCCGAAAACATCCTCCTGGGCGACGACTTCTCCATCAAGATTTCGGACTTCGGGTTCGCCGTCATAGTCACGCACGACGAAGAAATCGACACGGGAGGTTCGGGTCTTCCGACGTGCTCTCGAACGTCGGAGGGAATGCGGTCGAGAATTAATTAAAAGTTTAATAATCGATTAATATTTTATCGAGTTAATTGCAGATTTTGTTTTGGCCGCAGCTTGGGCGACAAACCCGAAACTGCGACGTTCTGATTATGTTTCTTGCAGAGCTCTTTGGAACGCCTGGATACATGTCTCCAGAATGCATCAAACGATCCATGTACCCCAACTCTTCGGGCTACGGACGACCTACAGACATGTGAGTGGAGTCTGTTATCTACCGAAATCATTCATTTGTGAATATGAATTTATAATTTGTTAATGAATCCTAATTAATTATTCACATCTCGACCATTTCAGGTGGGCTGCTGGAGTGATCATGTATACTCTGTTAGTAATCTTTTTTGTTGTATTGCATCGATGTTCGGAAGTCCACATGGATGTGGTCGAGAATCAATCACCCAATCAATTGTTCAATCAATCAACCAATCAGTCATTCAACCAATCAATTGTTCAATCAATCAGCATTTAATAAATTAAGCAGATATATATAATTAATTAAATTAACACATAATTTAATTTAATTAATCGCCCATGGACCGATCAAAATGACGTCGCTCAGTCGCATCTTCTGCGATTTTTTTTTGCGCCCCAGGCTGTCGGGATTTCCTCCTTTCTACCACAGGAACGAGTTGAGGATGCTGAGGATGATCATGGAGGGCAGGTTCTCGCTCACCTCGTCCGAGTGGATGGACGTCAGCGACATGGCCAAGGATCTCGTGAGTCGTGCTGCGTGACAGTGGTGGTGAATTGATTCCTATCAATGTTGGTACCAAATCAAACTCGTGGAAGTTTGATTTCTAAATGAGATTCTGAACGGTAGTCTCTTTTAGAAATATAATGAAAACGATAATATAATGAATAACATCGTACAAGTCATCACTTGCTAATATGTGATAATAGGTGATAGGGTGATAGTCATGGTGGTGGTGGTAAAGTCTGGCTACAAATGATGATACTCTCCGTTCAGATTGCAAAGCTCCTAGTCATTGACCCCAGACAGAGACTGACAGCCACTGAAGCACTTCAGCATCCTTTTATAGTCAGGAAAGATGTGAGTGATGATGATAATGATAGTTTGATATTGGATGGAATCAATGATGGTGATAGTGATTGTCGTTATTAATAATACGTATGCAATAACAATATTAATAATAATAAGTTATTATTACTGATAACCTGTCATCCATGGCTAAATATTCATTATTTGTTTCGTTTGATAGCAAAAACGTGATGGATTTTCTGCCATTCGCAAATTCAAGGTTATTTTGATTTTAATTTCATAAAACTTCTAAGTTGTTCTTTGCTTAATTGTTGAAAATGTTTTGTTATTTCTTCCTTTACCATTTGAATCTTGAATTTATCATTTCCTATCGCTCACATATCACGTTGCTTGAATGACGTGCACTTGCAATGGACGCATCAGCAATCATTCTCTTGCACCGAGCAAAACCATCGAGTCGTTATAAATTCTTAACGAGTCTCGTGAACATCGGCGAGGTCGAAGTAGTTACGAGTTAATAATGATATTAATCGACGAAATAACGAAACTCATTTCGTTCCGTGCTCTTAAATAAGCCACTATTCTCTCCTCCAGGGTTGGGTTTACGTCGTGCTAGCAATGAGGTGCCTATTAATGACCCACAAAGCCCAGCCAATCATTTGCCTGGAGAGGATGAGAACAAATCCTTATGCCACCACACAAGTCAGGAAGCTGGTGGACTTTGGTGCTTTCAAGATCTATGGTCACTGGGTCAAGAAGAGGGGCCAAAACAGGGCAGTCCTGTTTGAAAACAACTTGGGAGTGGGATTGAAGGTCCGATGAATTGGGATCGATTTCTGGGTTAACATCTCCCCTCGAATTTCTAATATCCTTACGCCTCGAGATGCGAGTCTCGGTTCTTATTGCCGTGAGCACGTATCATTCGATAATTAATTACGAATTGGTGGACAAATAATCATGTGAGCCCTTTAGAATCAGTCAATCGGTTATCAAAATATTAAACGAACTCGTCCCTAGATTTTTTTGTTTTGGAAGAAATCGATTTTTACCTTTTTTCTTTTTTTGTTCTCGTTGCTGCATCTGGCGATCGACGGCATTTACGGGGATCTGCCGAGATTTTAGAAAGTCTCGCAAGCAAAAGGAAAATCACAATTTTTATGGGTGTTTGATATGGCATGGGGATGTTGCTCCTTTTGGTAAACAAGTTTTTCTTAGGGCATTATGAACCTTATGAGTTAATTCTTTAATAATATTTGATTTGTACACCTACTGAGTGTATTTTCTATCTTTGATTAGATGTTATTGGCATGTCGTAGAAAGCGCCAAACTCCGGTTTCGTTTGCTGGCGGCCCGTATGGTCGAACCGTTGCTTTTGAGCTGAGCATATCTTTGGTATAATTCTGAAGGAAGCCAGCTCTCGCCACGAGAAAAGACGATGCATTTGCGGAATTGAGGGAACGTATACATCAAGCACCAGGGGAGGGCCATCCATCTTCAAAGGATGCAGTGGCAAAATCTGTGATGAACATTTTCAAAGCCTCAAAATTAATGCAACTAGTAAATCAATGAAAATGTGATATATTTATTTGCAATAAACTCAAACTGTGCACATAAAAATTTTTGTGGTGCTTCAAATATTCTCAAGATAGAGCATACTGGAAACCTGAATGTCACTGCATTTCTGTAAAATTTATAAACCCATTAGTTTGACGACTAATAATGACAGATAGCATCACAAAATACCTCGGCCATTTCTTCAATCTTCCTAAGGACCCTTGTATACTCAGATACTCTTACATTTTTAATGTAAATTTTATAAACTGAACACAGAATCAAAAACTTTAAACACAGTTTCGACACGTTGGAACCCGGTTCTTTAGTTATACGATTCAACATAAAGGACAGTATTTCTGGCGATTTTATCTGAGATGTCGTGAAAATATTGTTAGCGTTAGAGTATCCATTTATCAGATTATTTACTTATAACAAATACTAAAAGAGAAATATTTTTAAACCCTTAAAAAGTAACAAATTATAAATTACATCTAATGATTTAAAATTCCTAAACATAACATGCAATGTGATTACTGACCACATCGATTACCCAAACAAAATACGCGTCCTCCATATCCTAAAATTAATCGTTTATAAGAATTAAATATGACCTAAAATACATGAACATTATAACAATGAATACCTTTTTGTAAGCTCCGTAGTTGACAATCAGGTTTACAAATTTTCTACAAAAGGTTTTGTAAATGATATCACTCCAGCAAATAAAATGCTCGGTTTTTAATTTAATGGTCATATATGCAATTGAAATTAATAAAGCTGCTACATTATAATTAGGTCATAAAGAAAAATATTCTACTCGATGAATACTTTCGACCAAGTCCACATTTCACATCCGATATTATATAATTCCCTGAGATTTCAAAGAAAACATTTGTAAATTATTCTTAAAAATCTATTTTTAAAAATCGAAAAATGTACCTGATTAGAAATATAAAATCTTCGGGAACGTCGACCCAATATTTTTCCAGAAAAACTAACATAAACTAAAATGAAGTTGTTATTGATTCTATTTGTTTTTAAATGGATAATATACATTTTAATAGCTAACCATTTCTGTTCTCCGAATTTGATCATCAGTCAATTGAGGCTTATAATTTCTCAAATAATCGTATATGTCTTCACATTCGTAATAATCGATTGTGCGTGCAAACAATGTATATTCAATTCTTGCAAGGACTGCATCAAAACTGAAAAATCCGCCGACCTAAAAGAAAACGAAAGTAAAGTCGGAATTTCTAATGACCCTTAATAGCAGATTAACGTTATTACCTTTTCTGCCACAAAATCTTCTCCACACAAATCCAAGCAAGCCTGAAATACGTACTTGAATTTCTTTGTTGTGATATAACTTCTTAAATTCTCCTTATCCCTTTTTTAATAAAAATCAATTAATAATTGTTTAAATGTTTCTAAATGGATAATCATATTCTGATTGTGATTGCCCTAGTATAAGAGGTAACTCGAAGCGTTAAGTCATATTAAGAAATTTTAAAAAAATAATAAGGTTGCATTAATTACATAATAGTTGGTAAATCATAAGAAGTTCAGTTATTCCTATAATTGTCCAAGTTAGCCAAAGGTGATAACGAAAGCCAAATGGTAGAGATAACAGTGGCACCCGAAATCCAATTGGAAGGTTAGTTGGATGGTTGGTTGATTTTAATTTTTGAAAGTTCAAATATAAATAAATCTATTATCAAATCTAAATCAGTTTAAATTAAGTAGGTTATTATTAAAAAAATTCTCACTCAATATAATTTTCATAAACTTTAAAGTGGCTCAATAGGCGATTATTGTTCTCTAAATCTAATGCTTTCTTGAAATTAAAACGGCCTGGATAAAGCAAATAAAGGAACCTAAAACATGAGTGCTTATTTCAGTTTTAGACCAAAGATCGACACTTGCGAAAATTCAATTACCTTAGGTTTTCGAAATGCTTTATGGAGCTTAGCAATGCATCATTTTCTCTGGATTTAAAAATATGTAAACTTTTCAAATTACGCAGTAGTGGAAATGTCCTGAGAAAGCATTGGATTTGGGGGCTTGTTTTGCCTTCGCATTGAAATTTAAAGAATCTCATTTCGATCGATTCTAAACTTTCTGCACAGGAAGAAAAATCGATAAAAGCTGCCGATTTGGCAGCTCGGATACCAAAGTTGACGAACAGTCTCCTCAACTTGGTAAATCTTAAAGGTTGATCGACGTAACATCGCTCGTCCTTGCTAGAGCTAAAATGATTTTCATTATCAAATTTAGATCCACGCAATTATATTAATTATAATTGTATTGAATCAATTCGTATAACTAACTCGCGATATGTAACGCGACCGTCATAATACAAGCCAAGGTGAAGAATTTCCAATGTCGAAGCAAACGCTTGTATCAGTTTCATTAATGTGGGACCCAATCCTCTGACCCGGATTGAAAGCTCTTTTAAGGGCACTCTCATGTCCATAATGTTCCGAAAATCTCTTTGTCGACATAACCCTTGTAGAAGATCTAAGTTCACCCAATTTAGGGCTTCTCTATGGGGAAGACATGGAAGTAGGAATTGAAACGGAACGGGCCAACCAATTTTCTTTCCTTTGTTTTGAATGTCTTCAAAAAGTTGTGGAGGTAATCGAATGCCTTCTTTCAAGACTTTTTTTTTATGAAAAAATGCATTAAATTATGTAAAAAAATTCATTAGTTCAATTTAATTTCGACGAAGGAATTGTAAATAATTTTAAAAATAACTTAATTTCTATGTTATTGCTTCTACTATACTTGATAACGAACGTTATTAGTAATCATGTCGGTAGTGCATTATTATTCTTAAATGACTTTGATGGTCATACCTTTTCCATGGTCGGGATCATAGTCAAGAAATATATCTTCGAAATGTAAGAGTGCGGTTTTCAAAAGGGTATCTCTCAGACTATGTACCTTAACGCTTTGATGATGTCCCAGATATGGTACTGCTTTAACAATAAGGTATTTTTTTTGAAAATACAGTTTAATTAGTCATTCGTATTGATTATATTCTCGTTATAAGGTTATTAAAATTTGAGCTTAAACTAACACATTTTAAGGTCGTCCGGTTGTGCTACACAATAATTTTCATTGTGAAATTCTGTTCATTAGTCGAATTGAAGAGTAATTTTGAAAAGACATCATCGAATCTTTATTAATTGGTTTATAAACTTTTATTTTTATTTTCAAAATTTTATTACATATTTCGTGCTCTAGTATAACTAACTATCCACTTGCAGATCATCCATGTATAGCATAAAAGTGTGCTTGATATTTTGACCAACGATAAAGCAATCATACGATTTGAACCATATATGTTATAGAATCATTATTTTTTATTATTATTTCATATCATACCTACACGTACGCTCTAGTTTAATGTTTGGCCGATTTACGAATATCAAGCGTCAAATGCATTTCCAATCGTAAACATATCTCCCATAATTTCTTATGCAAAATGTTGCAAACGATGATGGGTAGACAGATGATGAGCAGGTGCTCTTACGTTCAGTGTCATCGGAGAAACATTTGAGATAACCAGATTAGCGATTACGGAATTCCACCTTCAAAGGAAATAGTGGAAATACTATCCAGGTGCTATTCGTTTCACCCCGAGGTACGCCCAAAGTGTTTGCAATGCCACTCCTTATTATTATTATTATTATTATTATTATTATTATTATTATTATTATTATTATTATTATTATTATTATTATTATTATTATTATTATTATTATTATTATTATTATTATTATTATTATTATTATTATTATTATTATTATTATTTGTTTATTCACAATCACGGCCTCCGCCGGAAAACAGTGACCCCAGGTCCCAACAAGGGATCACAGGCAGTCACAACACAACAAGCACAAATAAAAACAGAAGAACAGTCATGAACAAACAGAAGCAACAAGCAAAAGTCTAAAACTTAAACCAAGTAATTCAATTATACACGCAGCAAAAGTCCTAAACCCAAACAAAGTAATTCAATTATACACGCAGCTATATACAGTTATATACAAAATCCAAATCATTGTCAGTTCAATATTCTTCTTAATATATGTGCTGTCCCGCACAGAGCGATTTTCTGCGCCTCAAGAGGAGATGGATTTCCAGGGATGAGATCCAGGTAATCTTTAAATTTCTTTGATGTCATTCCTAATGCACCAATAACCACTGGTATTACCTGAGATCTCACACCCCACATTCTTTGGATTTCAATCTGTAGGTCTTTATACTTTGTTAATTTTTCCATCTCCTTCCGAGGCACATTCACATCATCCGGGACAGCAATATCAATTATTAGACAGTTTCTTCTCTTCTTATCGTGGTAAATCAGGTCGGGTCTGTTGGCAGGGACTGTTCTATCAGTTATTATTGGGTAATCCCACATCAACACCCCATGGTCGAACTTTGTAATTCCATTTGGTGTATGTTCGTACCATGTGGTGGTCAGTGGGATTCCGCATTCCCTGCCGATTCTCCAATGAATATACCTGGCAACTCTGTTATGTCTCTCTAAATATTCCGTTGCAGCCAGCATACTACATCCTGATACCAAATGGCTAATGCTTTCAATATGCTGATGGCACATTCTACATAAGCCATCAGCATCTTGATGCAAAATCATCTTTTTAAAATACTTTGTTTGTAGGGCCTGGTCTTGTGCTGCAATTATCAGACTTTCTGTTTCGGCTTTCAAATCACTCTTTCTGAGCCATTGCACACTTGATTCGCTATCTATGTTTGCATTGTGAAGATTTTTGATGAATTGGCCATGCAGAGGTTTCCCTGTAATTCTTTTTAATTTTTCTGTTTCCAGGGCATTTTTGAATTCTTTTCCTAGATGTCCTTTTGTGACATTCAATTTATATTTCAATTTAATTTTACTTGTTTCTGTCTGCAGGGAAAATTTTTTTCTAGATTCATCCCATTTTCTTACCAATTGAATCAATCTTCCATCTGCTGCTGCAATATATTCTCCCAGGTTGAGGATGCTTTGTTGATATGCCGATAACAGTTCAATTATGCCTCTACCCCCATTATTCCTTTTTCACATACAGTCTGTCAATATCTGCTCCTGGGTGGTGCATTCCATTCATAGTTAGTATTTTTCTGGTTTTTCTATCACACTTTTCTACTTCTGATTTTACCCAGGGAATTATTCCAAATCCATATGCAAAAACTGGTACTGCAAAACTATTAATTGCTGTTGTCTTATTTTTGGCACTAAGCTGAGTTTTAAGGATTTTTCTTATTCGACTGTAATATTCCCTTTTTACCTTTTCTTTCATCAATTTGTTATTTAATCCATCCCGTTCCTCCATTCCAAGGTATTTATACATCTCCTGTATCTCGAGAGATTTAATTTCTTCTTTTCCATCATCCATGAGTTCAATGCCTTTTGTGACAACAGGTTGTCCATGTTTTATTTCAATTGTTGCACACTTTTCAATTCCAAATTCCATGCATATGTCTTTGCTGAATATTTCTACAACTCGTATAACTTTTTGCATATCTTCATGTTCAGATGTAAATAACTTTAAATCATCCATATAGAACAAGTGACTAATTTGTTCTTTGTGTATTCTATATCCCAGTCCAGTTCTGTTAATTAAATTAGATAGTGGAATTAATGCTATACAAAACAATAAAGGTGATAGTGAGTCTCCTTGAAATATTCCTCGATTTATTCCTATTGTTGTTGTTTCAATGTCACCACCGTTATGTCTTAGAGTCATTCTCGTTTTCCATTTCAACATTGACTGAGCAATAAACTGAACTATAACATCATTAACATGATAAATCTGCAGAGCTTGAATAATCCATGAGTGAGGGATACTGTCAAATGCTTTTCTGTAGTCGATCCAAGCAATATTTAAATTCTTTTTAAATTTCTGAGAGTTTTGAACTACCATCTGACTAATAAGTAACTGATCTTTGCATCCTCGGGATCCTTTTCTACATCCTTTTTGTTCTTCTGGCAGAATGCTGTTACTTTGGAAGTGGTTGTATATTCTTTTTGATATAGCTGCTGTTAATATTTTATATGTTGTTGGCAGGCATGTGATGGGTCTGTAATTCTTTGCTTTAGACGTCTCCTGTGATTTTGGCAGCAAATATGTAATTCCTTCTGTCAGCCAAGTTGGTATCTTAGATGGTTCCTTCATTATTTCATTGTAAGCATCTGTTAAGTGTTTATGTAGAGCCGTTAACTTTTTAAACCAGAAGTTGTGAATTTTATCTATGCCTGGACTTTTCCAATTATGTGACTGATTAATTATACCACTGATTTCTTCAACTTGAAAATCCCTCCATTCATATGCATTTAAATTTGCATGTATTTCTTCTTCATATTTAATCCACTCTGCATCAGAATTATAATGTGTTTCCTTTTCTAAGATGTTTCTCCAAAATGTATCGACTGTATTTAATTTAGGTGCATCTACTATTTCAATCTGCTTCGAACTAATGCTTCTGTAAAATTTCTTGGTATCATTACGAAACATTCTGTTTTGATGGTATTGTTCACTTCTTTTACTGTACCTTCTTAGTCTCTGAGCTTTCGCCTGCAGTTTCATTGTGACATCTTGTTCAAGTTCATTAATTTGGTTTAAGGACATTGTGTTCATCCCCATCTGTTTCTTGTGATCCAGATTTCCATTTTTAAATTCCTTTATCATAGATAATTGTTTTCTGTATCTGTTTATTGTTTTCTGGATTCTCATCTTCCAGTTAGCAACTTTAAATCTCGCAGCAACACGTTTTCTTTCAAATTTTTCACCTGCAATCAGAGATGCCACTGTATACACTAATTCATTTATCTTTGTCAAGTCTAAAGTCATTTCTGTTGAAACTTTGAGGAGTATTTGATTTGCTAGTTTTATTGTCTCTTCAGCTTGTCTTGGGCTTGTAATTTTATTCAAGTTTTTCCTCTCATGTATTTTAATCATCTTGATCTGATTGAATTTTGAGATTAATTTATTTTCAGCTTCTATCATTTCTTCTGATTTGAACTCTCTGGTCAATAAACTTTCTTGTCCTGAGTCTGCTTGGTGTTGTTTGTAGATCAAATTTTCCTGCTGAGAATTTGAGTCATCTTCACCCTGACATACCTCTGATCCACAAATTTGTTCCACATCTAAGTCTGAGCCTCTGAGTTTTCGCTTCACATCTTCATCAATTTCTACTAAATCAAATTCTGAAAGTTTCTTCTCTTTTAAAATATATCTTCTATGATTGCTCAGATTGTTTGGATTCATGCCTGGGAATATTTCAGGATTTCTGCTTCTCCAGATGTTGTAGGTAGCTATTGTTACATTGCCGTTGTTTGATTCCTTTGCGAAATAATATGACCAGATTACATCTTTATACTGTTCGTTTGTCCATTTCTGTCTTCTTTTATTTACACATTTCACATCATCATTAATTTTATTTTCATTTTTCATCATCATGTTTTTCTCCAGAGAGAATGCAAGATTGTCTTTAATTTCATTTTCAATGCTATCTTTTTTTCTTGAGTCATTTGCCTTAATCAATTTCAAATTCTGTGGCTTCTCATGTCTATCAGCTTTATTAATGCTTAACTCTTGCAAATCTATAAATTCTGTTTCTTGATCAGGACCACATGGAATGAACCTGGTGTTCCTCTTATTTTATATATAAATCTGTCGGCTTCTCCAGTCTTGGCTTTTTCTTCTTTAGCTTTTTCAATCAACTTTTTACAACTTTGTCTATCTTCAATTGACAAATCATGACTGACAATTAATTTCTTGAACTTCATTAGACCTTTCAGTTTATAACAACTTTCAAGTATCATGTTTTTAAGGCTGAAGTTGTAAAACTTTACAATCATGGGTCTATCTTTACCTTCAATTTTCTTTCCAATTCTGTTCATTTGCAAAACATCTTTTTGATAATCAAATTCAATATCAAATGCTTTTAACAATTCTGTCAGAAATTCCTTGTCATTACTTTTTTGGTCAGACATACTCTCTTTCAAGTTGTAGAAAACAAGATTGTTCTTTCTTTGCTCCCTGTCTTCTTTTATTTCAGTTGCAGTCTTTGTTTTGATAACTGAGTCTTGAACTGATTTCACATTTCTGTTCATTTCTTGGACATTGGTTTTAAATAAATCAGTCCATTTTTCTGTTTCCTTTACCTTGTCCATACTTATTTCATTCAACTTGTTGCCAAATTGTTTGAATTCCGCATTTAATTTGTCCAACTGAAGTTTCCAGTCTTTCATCTCATTCATTTGTTTTTGGATCATACTTTCGTGTGCTGTTCTTTCTTCTAACATTGATTTGATTTGAGCAATATCCTTGGTTATGTTTTCAATGTTTTCGTCAACTTGATAACATTCTACAATTTTTTTCAGCACGTCTACATTTTCTTTTACACATTTATCACAGATGTGTAGTCCGATCATAGATGCCGAAGCCGCTATTTCCTTTCTAATTCGGACCGCGTCCGTCATTTCAACTTTTTTCGAGTGTGGCGTATAAAAGTAATAAATTTATTAAAATTTATATCGATAATATACGCTAAAACAATCGAATATTAATGAAGTGCGCTGCAGAGATCAGCACGTATGAGCGTTAATAGAGTTATTCTATTATTATTATTATTATTATTATTATTATTATTATTATTATTATTATTATTATTATTATTATTATTATTATTATTATTATTATTATTATTATTATTATTATTGTTGTTGTTGTTGTTGTTGTTGTTGTTGTTGTTGTTGTTGTTGTTGTTGTTGTTGTTGTTGTTGTTGTTGTTGTTGTTGTTGTTGTTGTTGTTGTTGTTGTTGTTATCGTTATCGTTATCATCATCATTATTATCATTATTATTATCATTATTATTATTATCGTTATCATTATTATCATCATTATTATTATCACTATTATTATCATTATTATTATCATTATTATTATTATTATTATTATTATTATTATTATTATTATTATTATTATTATTATTATTATTATCGTTATTATTATTATCGTTATCGTTATCATTTTCATTATCATTATCATTATCGTTATTATTATCATCATTATTATTATCATTATTATTATCATTATTATTGCCATTATTATTATCATTATTATTATTATTATTATTTTTTTTTTTTTTTTATTTTCTCGGCCTCACCCAAAACACAAACAACAATATTCCAACGGCCTCTCCAAAGTTTAGTGTCCGCACTAGGGCCCGAGATCACCCTGGACATTCGGTCAGAAGGTGAAGTCACGATCGAACGCGCCGAGTAACGTCAACTGCCAATGTCATTGAGAATTCGCAGTCCGAGAAAGTGCGATTGCCCTCGGAAGTGAGCCCTCCAGATTTTGTAACTGTGGCTGAGGACCGAGAGCACAACGTACATTAAACTCGTCTTCGAAGCGCCGCACTCTCTCCAGAATCTGTATGATTCTGCACTCATGACTCCTCTCCAGTTGCAAACGCAGGCGCCAACCTTCGGAAGCATTCTTTGGACGCCGCCTGGGGCATTCCTCAACATCCAATCATGAACATCTTTAAGGTCGTACTTTGAAACCTTGCTCTCATGACACTTGTCTAAATCATAATCATCGGCTGTCACGGCAACATCAGTCACTATGTAGAGGTCACCTCTCCAGGCACACAAATCAGGAATCTTGAGTCCCTTTTCTGTGGGAATACGGGGCTCTATTACCGTAGTATAGCCCCTTTTTCGTAGTTCCCGTTCTAATTCCCTAACGACAGCGTTGTGTCTTTCATGCCTTGGGCCATCAGTTCTCGGGCATCTCTGGATCATGTGGCCCAGCGATTCGAAAGAATTCCAGCCCTCACCGCATCTCCTTGAAGCCAGAGGATTCCATCTCGACGCTCGGAGTCTGCAGTGAAGGGCAGCCGCTCGGACCTTTATGCATTTGATATATTGGCCAGATGAAATTCTTGGGACCGCTGCTGAAATCCAATCACTCATTCCAATTCCTCTGGTGAATGTTCTTAATCCATAACCGTCTACTGTTTTGTATAGGCTCTCTGATGCCGCCACTTTCCAATCTGGTTTTGATTGTTTTGCCTCTGACGTTCCAAATTTCCGGAATTCTCTCATGATCAGGGTGTTGTTCCTAAGAACATCCAACAGGAATTCATCTTTACGACTACCTGTCTCAGAGAAGATCTCTGTCAATCTATTTATTCTGAGCCGGGGAACCCATTGTTTAAGTGGGAGAATTCCCAGACCACCGGATTTGACGGGAGCATGGTAAAATGGCTTTGGGACATCCTTTGGAAGATGAAGCCAATGCCTTGATGCTTTCCTAATCGCGGTATCTGAGGAACTCAGAGAACCGAGGTTGACCTCGCCAAAGGTAAGTTTGTGAACGAGGCTTGGTATCAGATGGACTTTTAGAATATATAGGCGTTGGCAAGGCTTAATTGGTGCTTTTGAAATGGAGTTGAGAGACTTTTGAATTTCATAACCGATCGACACTGGCTGCTTTCGAACTCCAATCTGTATCCCCAGGTATTTGTAGGTCTGTGAGACGTCTATTGCTTTGATATCCTGTGACTGAAATTTAATGTAGGGTGTAGGATTGACTATCCAGCGTTTTTCCTTGCAATGAGTTTCGGTTCGGAGTGTGGCGCACTTGTTTGGATTGATTTTAAGTCCTGCGCTGCCCATTGCCGTTTCAAGTTGCTCCATCAACTTCTTCATTCCGATGTCAGTTGTTGACATCATTACCAGATCATCAGCGAATGCAATATAATTGCATCTGATCGCTGAATTTCTGCCAGCCGTGACACCAATTGATTGGTCCAGTTCGCTGGTTATCATATCCATGACCGCATTGAATAAGTGGGGGGACATCGGGTCTCCTTGACGAACTCCTCTTTTCACCTGTACCCCTCTACTAAGTACTCCCTCTGCTTTAAAGTGAACCTCACTTTCTTTGTACAGCTCCGCCAGGTAGTTTAAGAGGAGAGGTGGAGTGCCGAGTCTGGCAGCAGCCCTGAGGATAGATTTATGGGATACTGAGTCGAAAGCTTTGGTGACGTCGACAAATGTCAGATTAAGTTTTTGGATTTGTTCTTTCTTTTTTTGAATTATTGATTTGATGAGAAAGAGATTTTGTGCAATGCCATCCCCCGGACAGAAAGCTTTTTGTCTCCATGACAGGGGCCAATTCCCCAACATTCTACCTCCAAGGATACGATGGAAGAGACGCGCCATAATCGGACCGACAGTGATAGGTCGATAGTCGCTCGGAGTCGAGGCCTCTTTATTCTTCGGAATGAATGTGACGATTCCCGATTTGAATGATGCGGGAGGTAATCCTGTTAGCAACCAGAGAGACATGTGAACAGCGAGATCGTCGTAACTGAGTTTTGCAAGATGCCTTTTTCGAATGCCATCCTGTCCAGGGCTGCTGTCCTTTAGTCCCCGGAATGCAATCTCTACATCCCATTTGGTGATCGGATCTTGCATTTCTGTTGCGATGTCTCTGATCGTCACCAGAGGCCTGTCATCCTCCACCGATGTCTCCCCAAAGATCTCGCTCCAATAATCCGCCAACCCCGCAGGGAAAGCGCCTGTCTGGGCTTCATATTCTTCTTTCAAAACCGAGTGCGCTGCCGATGTTGGACTTTTTCGGAAAAGTTTTTGCAGACTAGCATAGCACTTCTGTCTTCTGTTCTAACTTTTTCTGTTCCTTTTTTGACACCCTGATTTTTGTTTTCCGGAAAGTTCTGCATTTGTTTTCTGATTTGCTTTGGACGTGATTGTTGTTTCTGTGTCCACTTTCAGCACGATCGGCAGGTTGTTTGGGCTCACTGCTATTGATCTTCTGTGGAATCTGAGTTGAGATCCACTTTTCATATTCCTTATTAATCAGTGAGATTTTCTCTGTTCTCGGGAGCTTCTCGTTTATGAGGTTGGAGAACTCTTCACCATCTAGATGGATCATTTGGTATCTTTCAATCACAAATTGCTTCAACTTTAACTGATTGTCCATTGCAATTGAGTTGCTGACTATTTTCTCTTTCTCCTCATTCGTAGGCGGCATTCCTAAAATCTGGTTTTCAGTCTGTCTCAAGGCCACAGAATCCTGAAAGGCATTGCTTAGAAGGCTCTTGTAACCAGGCTTGTTTCTGATTCTCTTTATGCGCCTAACACTCACATCCGGGAAGTGTCTGGAGAGGGCGATATTGATTCTTTTCCTTTCCTGGTCATTAAGTCCAGCTTCAGCTCTCGACATATTCCTCCATAGTTCTTTTGATTGTCCCGAGTGAACGTCCTCATATGATTCTTCGCAAACAGAATTTCTACTCGCAGTCAGCTCAGTTGGACTCTCGGCTAATGACGTCTGAAAATTTTCTGAGGACCTGGTTTTACTGATGCATTGTTGGAGAATAGTTCTGTATTCTGTCTGTCTTCTATGTCCTCGAATGGAGGCCAAAGTTCGGAGAGGGAAATGTTTGTGGAGTTCAATGTTGATGAATCTAACTCCTTGTTGCTTCAGTTCTATCTCCAACATTGCCATCACATGGGATTCCTCTTCATCCCATCTACATTTTCCGTAGCTTTTTCCTGACCTTTTTGCGTGACACTGAACTGGATGGACGCGACTTTCGTGAATCTTTGCTCCTTTTGATGTTTTGAATTCCGCATCACAATATTCGCACTTTGGCTGTACAGTCACTGGAGTCTCAGAAGGACCAGAACAGTCTTTCACCTTTGTGAGAGCCAACAAGATGCGCGCGCGGGTTTGCATTGTTTACTTCTTGTTCTTTCCGACGATTCTTCAAGTTGAATTAAATCCAAAAATTCACAAAAACATTGACTAGCAGACGTACTTGGAAGCAGACAAGCTTAAAATGACTTCTTTCTCTTTTGTTTTCCTGAAGTTGTGGAGTCTAGAACAATGCAAGACGTCGACAGATAAATTTACGCTGTTCAACTTCAGTTTTTCCCCTTTGAACTTGAGAATGGTCTCACAATCCTAAACGGAATGTAGGGGACACGAAATGGTCAGAAAAAAAGCAAAACTGCCGCAAAAACCGTAAAATTATCGAGAATTCGCGAAAAACAGCCGCACGACCACTCGCTCGAGACGCTTATTATTATTATTATTATTATTATTATTATTATTATTATTATTATTATTATTATTATTATTATTATTATTATTATCATCATTATTATTATCATTATCATTATCATTATTATTATCATTATTATTATTATTATTATTATTATTATTATTATTATTATTATTATTATTATTATTATTATTATTATTATTATTATTATCGTTATTATTATTATCGTTATCGTTATCATTATCATTATCATTATCGTCATCATGATTATTATCACTATTATTATCATTATTATTATCATTATTATTATCATTATTATTAACATTATTATTGTCATTATTATTATCATTATTATTATCATTATCATTATTATTATTATTATTATTATTATTATTATTATCATCATTATTATCATTATTATTATCATTATTATTATCATTATTATTATTATTATTATTATTATTATTATTATTATTATTATTATTATTATATATTTAGATATTAAATGAATTATTAATTATCTATTTTCGTTTTCCTTTGTTTCGAGTTCGATTGTTGTTCATCCGTTGTCGATAACGTCATCAGGTAATCTAATTAGGCTGGAATGAATAGGTGCTTCCAAAATTTATCAGATTTATTTTATAATTTCCAAGTTATTATGATAAGCTTCGACTTATTAAACAATTAAGATTTTCCATTTCGCTTCTCTTGGCTTGAGTCATCACGAACTTCTCGACGTCTAGGCGTGTTTCTTTGTTTTCAGGGTTACACCAATCAGTCATCCGCCCATCCATCCGTACATCCATCCACCCATCCATTCATCCATCAATTCCTCAATCAATCCAGGTGATCTTGACGTAACCATGGACGGCCCGAGTCCGGTGGACTTGAAGAGGAAATTGGTGTCCGGAAACGAGAGCCTCGTGAAGTTCGAATACATTGCCTTCTGTCCAGGCGATTATCAGATTGAAATCAAGTACAAGAACGAACCTGTCAACGGCTCACCCTTCAGCGTTAAAGTGGCCGGTTAATAATTCGTTATTTCTGGTTTTAAATTAGCACAATTTATGACGATAACTTTTTAATCCATTATATATATAATATTATTAGTAGTATAATCATTTAAATGTTATGAATTATGACTATTATAAATTTATTCAAGACAATAATTATAATTCATAATATAACCTCCGCGACCTTTCAGGGGAGGGCAAAAAGAGATGTCAGATTCTCATCCAAGAACCGAGTGACCTGAATCTTGGAATAAAAATGACTCAACTCAAAGATATTTCTGCAGTCCTGACCTCGCCCGACGGAACGCCAGAGTCATGCTTTTTGAGGATCGTCAAGGACGAAAACATAGGTCAGTAAGTGAAGGAACGACAAACGTTTGAATATTAATTAAGCAACTGCTCCATATTCATGACCAGCTGTAGCTTCGTTTCAACCGAAGACCAAAGGTACCTACGTCTTACACCTGGGGGAAGACTCCGCCCCTCATCCCCGTTCACCAATCGAGATCAAAGTTGGCGACCGAGAAATAGGCAAAACTTCCTAAGTCAAAGTTCAGGACGGTTAAGACGAGGCAAGGCCGGAGTATGGAATGATTTCAAAGTGGACTGCAGCGGAGCAGGTCGATGATATCATCATCATCATCATCTTTCATTGTCGTCGTTGTCTTCGTCTTTATCATCCTCTTCGTCATCAGGTTACGGTGAACTGGTGGTCACAATAGAGGGCAGTCACAACACAGAGTTCCAGTCGAGGTCAGGGGTCAAAGTTCACATCGTCGAATACAAGCCGCAATATCCGGGAGCCTATCAGATGTTTGTCCTATTTGCTGACGAACCCGTGCCGGGTCAGCCGCTTATTGATAAACAAACAATTATTCTAAATGTAGCAGTGGTTACATTACCTTTTTTAAATGCATATTCTCAAAAAAATCAGGGGCACCATTTTTACTCGAGGTTGGAGGGCAGCCGTCGGGTAAAATTCGTACCAAAGGTATCCAGATAAATCCAGTCGTGTGAGGTCGTTGCCCAAAACACCAAGGCCAACCTTATGATGACATTAACAGGTTGACAAAATGTTTTCATTTCATAAGGCGAGAGAAAGGGTAATGATAGGGTATACATTTTAATTTTTTTTTTAAGTGATAAAATAAATTTCAAATATTTACTCAAGAATTTACATTTAAAAATTGACGACAAATATAATATTAGTTAGCAATGAATGTATTTTTTAATATTTTGATTAGGTGTTATTGGAATAACTTATTTATGTATTGAATAAAGCGCTAAACTCCAGTTTTGTTTTCTGGCGGGCCTATAGTCAATCTGTTGTAAAACTTGCGCTCGCTTTGAGTCAGGATGGCTCGTTCTTTCGACTTCAATGTATTGTTAAACAAGAGCATTTACAACTATTTGATAAATTTAACAGGGTCAGTATTACTTCTTTTAGTGTCTGTTGGTTTGGTGTTGTTAATATCTGTGCAATAATTTTCGAGGAGCCAAGATGGAGATAAGTTTTTGACAGTCGCCGTGAGGAAAGGGATACCATGGTCGTTTTTCAAGAACATTATGAATGACATTGACCTTGGACCAAGCAAGAAGGAAATAACTAAAGCCTTCCACAACAAATGCTTTAAAGGTACTATGATAGCTGAAGAGCCTGCAACCGAAGATTGCATTGCATGCTGCCACATCAATCTTCAAGACATAAAGTTTTCAGTTTTCAGACTCAGCCAGCCAATTGGCGAGTCTATAGCAGTGTTAGGAAAGAAAGCAGGCGAAGAGGTCAGATTCATTTTTGTTAGGCAGCTGTGGCTGTTACAGGTAACATTACATTTGTCATTTACAGCTATTGAAGTCATTATTTCCAAAAAGCACATACTATCTGCTTGTCTTGGTTGGCGAGAATAATGCTTTGATACATGAAACGTGTAGCCACTTGAATGTCAAAGATGCTTACCAGAAACGACTCGTTTATCCTATTGGAGATATTTCAGGTCTTTTAACAAATCGTGTTTTGTATTTTCTTCTATTACATGTCAGATTATCATTTTAGTGGAGAAGATTTATTCCTGTATAAGAAAAAAGCTAAAAGACCTCTTGAAGAAAGGGCAATTTGCCTTTGTAATTTTTGGGGTCAATGAGAACCTCTGGCATAGATGGGAATTGCTGAAACGGGTAAACATGCAGGTTAAACTTGTAATAAAACTTGTTTTAAGTTCTTTCTTTTCAGCCATCTCTAGGGGTGAATGTTTACCAATTTTGTTTGAGGCAAGACGGAACAACTCTCGGAAATCTGGTCGACGCTGCGGGAAAGCTTCTTGAAGGGGATACGATTTCAGAGGAAAGAAGAAGCTTAAGTAAGTATTCAATTTGAATTGACTAATTCTTTAATCAGTGGACTTTTGTTTGGATATTTGTTATAATGTGAAATAATACTGATTTATTATGGAAGACAATTTTTACATATTAAGTGTAAAAAAGATTTTTTTTGAGCTGAAGAGATTACTCGATAAATAAAACAAGAATGCTAAAAAAATGACTAAACAAATATTATAAACATATAAACCAATGGTCGTCAGGTTCTTTCAACTCCTTGGAGGAGAATAAAATTTGCAGAGGTATCGCAAGAACTCTGAAAGCACTTGAATATGGTTATGTGCAAGAACTTCTTGTCTCAACCAATTTGGCAAGGACCGTGTACAAAGTAGAGGATCCCCGTCGAAGTAGCTGTTGATGAACTGCAATTGTTTTACGCATGGATCATCACGTTGAGTTTATTTGCTTACAGGGATCAGATATGCAGTTTCTGAAAACGAAGAAGAAGGAAGAATCATTCTCCATGTCTGGATATGCTCAGGTGGCGGCAATAGATTTGCCACTAATTCTAAAGTTAATTTTTCAGGACGGTCAAGAACTGGAGGTGTTGGAAAAGGAACATATCTACTCCTACCTCAAGAGCTGCGTCACAGGGGGTTGTGCAGTAACGGCCATTTCAGAACAGTTGGGAATTGATTTCCAGGTTGAAATGGGATTAGGAGGTGAGTTAGCTTTTGTCTTGTAGACGCTTCCTCGTTAATTCTGCTTACAAAACATACTTTAATTTTCTACTTTGCCATTCTTTCATTAATTATGCAATCAATTACATATGCAAGTGGCATTCATTGATGTAGCAGCACATTTACTGATAACAAGAGCAAATTGTTATTCATTGCTACTTAAGAATAAAATGAAAAAACACAAAAACATCAAAATTATTTTGGAAGCAAAACATATCTTTCAGTTTAAGTTTTCAATCCAGGGCTCCGATGCACTCGTTGTTTTACAATTGAATGCGCATAATGGAAATCGATCGAGTGTCGTGTTCAACGCCCGGCCTCCGCCATTAAGAAAAACAATTGGTCCTATCAGAAAGTATCAGGCATTCATTCGATGATTTGATGATTACATGCGATCCAGGATTATAACTCGAATCAAAATCGACTTCGATGTTTGAACTTGGATCGGCTTTTGTTTCTTTTTTCTTAGGTATCCTGCATCACTGGGCACCGGACCTCGGAGCCGTCGGCGAGGAAGACGATGTCGTCGTTCTTTAGACGCAACAAAGCGTCTTTGAGTTGTTGTCATCATGCGAATATTTCATATCCTTAATTCCAAATCGTGCCTATTGTTTTACATATGTTTGCTTCTCAATTTGTCTCTTCTTATGCAGTAAATCTAATGACCTTTTTTCTTTTCTTTTTTTTGATGACATCTATTCTTAGAAACATTACATTCCTGTTCCAAGAATAACATCTCTTCATCTGTTGATAACAAGTCGTTATAATTTCTAGTCTTTGAATTTGAATCAAAAGAAGTTTAAGAATTGAATTATCTTGTCATTTTCTGGTATTTGCCATTCTTGACTCTCGGTCGTGGTGTCTTTTTTTCCTTTTTTTTTTGTTTCTTGAACTGCATTACTTCGTTTGTGGTTGACCTGCTCTGGTAATGGCTGGTTGCCAGTGATAATGCTCTTTTACTGAGGTGGTTCTTCTTCTTATTATTATTATTATTATTGTTGTTATTATTATTTTTCAAACATGAATTCTGTTTAAGTGGCAAATCTTAAAGGTTTGGTGCTCGTTGCATTTGCAGTTGAAGTTCAACTAGTCAGAAAGACAATCAAATTGTTTATTTTCGAATCAAAATCTGCACATTTATTTTTTCGTAAATGTTTCTGTTTGCTCAGGTGAAATACTAGCACTTGAAGTAGAATTTTTTGTGTTTTCACCCAATTTGCTGATCATCAGTTATGGCCATATTTGTTTGACCAAAGGCCATGGGTGATTCTTTAACGTTAAATAAATAAATTTCATATCTTTTTCCTATAGATTGTCTCATTTTTGTTATTATATTTCTAATTTAAAAGGTATTTTCTTTGATTTCGTGGGAAAAGTGTTTAAAATGATGGGTATACAGATGAGGGAAGGTGCTCGTATACCTGATGGCGACAGAGGAAACATTTTAAACAACCATATTAGCGGATTTTGGAATACAAGAATGCAGTAATCTTTCAGTTACTGTTTTGCCGATGAACATTTTCGAAGCCTCAAAATCAATGCAACCATAATCAATCAAAATGTAGTTTACTAGCAGACTTCAACACATTTATTAGCCGCTATATTTATTTATTTACCATAAACCCAAATTGTAAATTGTCGCATATAATGTGCTTATATATAATAATATTTTGTGGTTTTAAAAATATTCTCATACTGGAAATCTCGGTGTCACTGCATCTCTGAAAAATTAATAAATCACGGAAAGAAAGTGTGAGACGGATCGAACTGGCATTTTATAAATATGTGCTTTTTTTTCAAAATCATCATTCGATGGTTCGGTCTGTTGAATCGATCTAAGTCCGTTGGGGTCAAAAAATAAATATGGGCTATGTCGTCGATCTACTGAACTATTTCGCAACTCACCCACTGGTTCTGGTAACTTTGTTTCTGTTATACATCCTAATATTTTCACTTTCAATCATATGGTCATCGCGCAAACCCGGTCCTAATCCATTTGAACGTGATGTCAAAAAAACATCTAAACCTTTAGTTACTGATCGCAGTGTTAGGGACAGTGTACTAAAAGTCGGTTAGTTTTAAAACATCTAGAAAACTATGGCTTCAACAAAAGGTTACAGTTTTTTTTTACCATGACACAGGATTCCAGAGCAAACTCGTGCCAGATAAGTTAGATGCCATTGTGATAGGAAGTGGTATTGGTGGATTAGCTACAGCTGCTCTACTATCAAAGGCTGGAAAAAAAGTTTTGGTCCTGGAGCAACACGATCAGGCTGGCGGGTGTTGCCATTCTTTTACTGAAAATGGCTTTGAATTTGATGTCGGTGCGTGATCTAGCAATTGAAATATTTCACTAAATTAGAGCCATCTTGCTGATCTTTCTGAATGAGTTATTAAAAAATGCTAAAATATTAAAAAGATTTGGAAGTATCTCACAACATTCTTATTTTTTGACAATACAGGAATACACTACATCGGCAAAATGCATGAAGATTCAAAGGACAAATTCTTGCTGGATCAATTATCTTGTGGTCAAATACAATGGGAGAACTTGGATAGTGAAATTGATCTTGTTAGAGGCTTTTCTTAAAATTTATTGCAAAGTAAACGCTTTGATGGTCTTAACCAAGTCCATGGCATTATTTTAGATCTTTTTATTTTGCATGCAATGACCGCAGGTGGTCATTGAAAACGATGGAGGCAAAAGGAAGGAAATCGGAGTTCTCGTGGGTGACTATAACTTATTTTCATCGACGCTAAAAGAACACTTTCCAGATGAAACGGAGGCAATAGATCAATACGTCGAACTACTCAAGGTCGTTGAAGCAAATCAATTCATATGCATTGTTTTGTTTACAATTGAAATTCAGACTGCATTTTTGAACTTTTAATTTTTTATATTTTATCCATATTCAAATTTATTATTATGACAATTATTCTTGTTATCACATCTTGAGGTTTTATTATTCGCAGAAAGCCGACAAGAACCTTCTCGTGATGGTCTTATTTAAAGTACTTCCAAAATGGCTGCTTAGTTTTCTGGTCAAAACGAGGCTAATTCATTTGGTCTCTTCTTACTTTTCATTGGCTGGAAAGTCAGTGGACGAAATACTCGATGGGATCACAAAAAACAAGGACTTGAAAGCACTTCTGAGCTACAACTACGCCACTTACGGTGAGATGTTTTCGTTAATTTACGATTTAAATATTTTTTAATCCTTCAATTAACCAGAAACAATTCATCACCAAAATAAAGTTCATTTGGCTTTCAACATGTGGTCAACACAATCGACTTCTTTATTATTTTTGATTATTTTGATATTTTGATTAATAAATGTCCTTAAAAGTTGATTTTTACTTGGCACACCATATTTTTTATAAATCCTCGCTGGTGCTTATCGCTTGCACTTGTTATCGACGGGCCTTACCAGGAGTTGAACCTCGGAGATCGTCGTTCGTGCTTCATGCCACCTTGATCAATCATTACATGGATGGAGCATCCTATCCAAAAGGAGGAGCCAGTGAGCTGGCTTTTCACATAATACCTGTCATCGAGAATGCAGGAGGCAAGGTTCTAGTGAGGGCAAAGGTCAAAGAAATACTAGTTGAAGATGGAAAAGCAGTAGGTAGGTGAAATTTGTGGTGCAATTCATTTGCCTGGAACATAGGGCTGCGATTGATCTTCACGGCTCATATACAAACCAAAACAGAGCTTTCATTGTATGACTTCGATCGGTCTCTAAATAGGATTTTTTTCCCTTCAATTCTGAATTTCTAATTTCTGTTCCACAGGTGTAAGATTAGATAAATCTGGATATTCCTTGGACTTGAGAGCTCCTTTGATCATTTCTGATGCGGGATTCTTGAACACTTTCAAGAATTTGCTTCCCTGCGAAATTTCAGAGAAATCTGGTAAGGATTACGAGATTTAAGTTTACCCGACGCTGGTACTCACGACTAGATTTTGCTTTTGCCGTGCATTCAGAGACTTACCACCTCCTCAGAAACAAGGTTGAGAGTGGAACTAGTGCACTTTCCATGTTTGTTGGACTGAGGGGCAGTTCATCAGAACTTGGTCTGAAAAAGCATAACATCTGGATGCTGGCCAAGTTGGTTGAGGTTTATTAACATAAATAAATAATGATAGGATATTAATCAGATTTGATTACTTATTCATCAATATATTAAATCCCTTAAATAGTTCTTAGTCTCTATATCTGCCAGGAGAATAAAGATATTGTTAATTCATTATTTATCCTTTACCAGCAACGACCTGTCTACGACTCTGGAGAGATACTTGGAGAAATCTCTTGATGATGTCCTGGACTCTGAGATTCCTGTGATATATATTTCCTCACCTTCAGCCAGAGATCCTTCTTACGAAATCAGGCATCCGGGTTAGTTGCTTTCATTTTCCCTCGAATGATGATGAGCAAAACGAAGCATTCAAAATAAATAGAAATTATTATTATTATTGTCTAAAATTCGACCGATAAACTCCAGGGAAATCTGCAATAACCGTTATTGTGCCAGCCAATTGGTCATGGTTTGAAAACTGGAAAAATGACAAGGTTAAGAACAGAGGAGATGATTACAAAGCCCAAAAGAAATCCTTCATGTTGAAGATATGGCAGCATGTTTTGAGTATTTATCCTCACTTGGATGACAAGGTTGTCGGGTGTATTGTTTTCATTTGAGACCCTAACATTAAGTCTTGAATTGATTTTAGAGTGTACTTTCTTGCACGATCGATTTAATTTCTCATGACTTTTCACGAGGTCATAGCAGTGGAATCGATCAAAATGCCTCTAAGCTGAAAAAAAAGCTTATACTTGAATTGAAAGGTTGAATACATGGACATGGGAACAGGATTAAGCAACAACTTCTACCTGAATTCCACCAGGGGTGAAATATACGGCTTGGACCATTCGATGGAAAGATTCTCCGATCCCGACGTGGTCGCGCACCTCAGACCCGAAACTGGCATACCCGGTCTCCTACTCACAGGTAAGAGAATTCCAGAATGCTAAATAAAACCGCAGCTAATCGTGAACACAACTTTGAAATTTTACTTTTTTTGTATTTCATTATTCGGGTAGCTTTACTAATCGACGGTTTCGTACCTGGTACGAATGACGAACATTTTTGAGAATAACTTTGCCCTTTTCGAACCGGGTGAAATTCTCACAAAATTTCCTCAGGTCAGGACGTGCTTAGCTGTGGCTTCGTGGGAGCCTTGTTCGGGGCCGTCATGACATCCTCCGTGATTCTGAAGAGAAATCTGTATAAGGACGTCGAGCGTTTGTTCGAGGAATCCAAAATTAGAAACAGACTTCAAGGTGACTCGAAGAAAGAAAATTAAAGTTATGAGAAGAACATTTGCCCCTCTGTCGTGGACAAATTAGAAAGTCCTCACCGATGGCATCATTCTTACGTTCATCATTCTCTTGTGTGTCACAAGAGCTCTTTGTTAAAACTACGATTAATGTTTTATGATCGAACAATTTAGTTTCAAAAAAATTTTGATAATAATCATTAAATATCTTCACTCTACTTCTAGGGTTTTGTTTTTGCAAGAAAAAGATTATTCTGCAATGCATTTGTGGACGCAAGGAAGAAGAAAAGCAAGAGTCACATAAAGTGCTTTGAATAAACATCAGAAAAACAATTTCACAGTCGATGTGAAACCGAATAAGTTTATAAGCGCCTTGGATCTCCTAATTCAACTATCTCTCGAGCCTTAGCACGTGATGGTCGTCGGACCGAATCATAAAAGTGGTTCTGGAAATGGTTTGAAGCTGTAATTTCGACCTTTTCATCGAAATTGTATAAAAAAAAAGAAATGAGGCTCCCTACTCAGGAAGGAATTTACATTTCCTCTTCATTAGTTACGAGTTCTTTGAGTTAAGCACGAAATTCCTTTAGCATGTAAGTCCTTGCTGAACCTCTGCTATTTTTCACCTTTGGCTTTTTTTTTTCGTTTCTTCTCCTTACGAGAGAGTAGAAACCTGAGCGCAATAATATTACCAGTTTTCGCCTGTGGACTTCATAACTTGAGACCTGAATTTCGGAAAATTGTTATTCAAGGGTTCAATTACGCCATGGTAACTGGCTGTAGCACTAGTCAGATTGAATTGATCCTATTATATAATTTAATAATATTCCGCATAATCAAAACACTCTTAACTCAACAATCGCTTTTATCTGTCGAGCAATATCAATTTTCGGTTTGAAGTTTCTACTTTTAGGTTATTTCTCGTCTTTGGAGCGAGTCTTTTGACGCAATTGCCAAGATTCATGGTAAATGTTTACAACTTGGCAAGAGAAATATCGAAGAAAAATCTAAAAACCAAACCAAATGAAAAATCTCATTAAGCGAAATACGTGATTCTGATCAAACAAACACAAAACCGCCAATTTCTCAGAAGTCTTATTCAAATCGTGTCCTGAAACCAAACTAAAGAGATTCGTTACTTGTAAAGAAAGTTCCTAAAACGACTAAAAGCAATTCTGGAAGACGTTAAAGCCAAAACAAAACGATCCTGAAAATCCCGTCTGCTCGCTGCAGATCTGACTAATGGCCGAGAAAGATTGTAGCTTAAATTCACTTTATTCTCAACTAGATGACGAGCGAAAATGCTTGATATGTTTAGACAAGGTGACAAGATTTTATAATTTTAAATTCATGATTAAATTCAGATGAATTGCATAAACACGCGAATCAACATTTCCAGGAGCTGTGTTACCAAAAGTCCAGAATCAGAGATTGCGAAGACATTTTAATGGTGAGCATCGATTATTTTATTGCCATTGTATTTTTTATTTATTTTTTTATAGCTCTGCAAATTAAAAAAAATCATCCTACAACTCTAGCCTCGTCTAACCTCGAGAAGTATTTCCGTAATGATATATCCTCCATTGATCTTTATGAAATCCATTATCGAAGCTCAAGCTGATTAAATTTCTCCAATTAAATCCTATATTTCTTGGAAATAAATCGATTTAAAAATATTTTCGAAAAACTTTAATAGGTAGCTAGGAGGGCACTGATGGCCCTGCCAAAGTACCAATTTAGCAGCTCCATCGTCGTCATGGCAACCATTCATTCCAATAAAAACAAGAACAAAAACAATAATAATAATAACAGCAAAAATAATAATAATAATATTAAAAATAATAAATTTGATCTCGATCGGAGACGATAAGCTTTACCCCGCTAGCATCGACGTCTGCTATTTTCATTCTTCAATTATCGACTCACTCGGCGAATATAAAAACTTTGAGGAATTGAATTCTCAGCGGAAATGTTTATGGTGATGGCGATGATGATGATGATAATGATAATAATAATAATAATAATAATAATAATACTTATAACAATAATAACGATAACGATGATGATGATGGTGGTGGTGGTGGTTGAAGATGATGCTGCCTCTGATGGTGATGATCTGATGATAACCTCTCTTCAGATATGTTTATGAATACTCAATGAGCTAATATCGCAAGGAAATTGAAGCGGTAGTGACGATGATGATAATATCGTTTAAATTATGAGACGCACTCTCTTTTCGTCGGCATATTCTCTTTTCAAGATGGCGACTGATTTGCATTTCTCGGCACTGATCACAATTTCAAATTATTCATTTGCATTTCCTCTTTAACCCGCTCATTAAACCCTCACTCGCCTCGTCACTTTCTTTCACTCCGTCGTTTCTCACTCAATTTCACTCCCGATGTAACCTCAACATACCAACAACAGCTCCTCCAGAATGAAGTCGAGTGCAAAGAGAGACAATGCAGAGAGAGCGACTTCTACAGGAGCGAGATGACCAAAGCAGTCCAGTGCTTACAATGCGAGAATCAAAAACTTGCGAAGGTATATCCCGTTCATACCAGAGGGGTGACCCAAGGGTAACCCAAGGATAACCCAAGGGTGGGATGAGGAGTGGGGCATGGCAACCGAAGGGAATGCGGATTTTACCTTTAAGCTTAATATTTACACATCCTGGCCGAATAATACTCTAACCCCCGCTCAATAACTTTCCAATGAGTAAAACCCCGCAAAACAGTGTCCCAGATCCTCCATTGTTTATTCACAAAATCAGACACGGCCCCTAATTGTTAACGATTAAATAACAGGGAATACTTCTACTCGCGAAATAAATAAGTAAATAAATAAATAAAATAATTAAATATCTCACTCTATTCCTAACCATATTTGTATGAAAATACAGAAAAGTGACATTAAACTCTCATTTAAAACTAAGGCAAAGCAAAGCAATAGCTTACAAAACCTTTTCCAATTCCTAATCTTCCAGGTCATAACGTCTGCCAATGCCGAACTGAATAGTCTTCTCCGGTTGGCCACTTCCATGGCCGAGAAGGTTTGGATTCTTTCTAAGTGCAACACAACACAATAACTAGACGCCATGCATCGACATCGTTCTGATATCGTTGCTATCACCATCAAGCATCATCATCTGGTTACTTAGGCAACGCGAGAGTGACGGGTTCAACTCCTGGAAATGGAGGGGTCTTTGGCCGCCCCGCTTGATGGGGTGTCTAAGTCCAGCTGCATATTTTATGAGTATTTTATTGCTTCACAAACGATTCAGTGAAACGATTGTTCTTTACAGGCTGCCATGTCGGAACGCTGCAAATGTCACCACATCTGACCTTAAAGTAGAGAAACGAGTGACAGTTTAAATTCGTAAATACGAATATCTATGACTCTGCACAATTCGTTCGACATCTCTGAGACTGGTTCTCCCTAGTGCTCTTTCATCCTCTTCCTACAATCCACCACGAATCCATCCATCCTTCCATCAGTTCATCATATCAGCTGATCTCTTCCCCATCCACCATCCACCCATGCACCCACCCCCATTCAATGGAATTCCCCACCTTGAAGCCAATGTGATGAAGCAATCAACATATCGATTACATTTGAACGCCAAACTCGCATAACTCAAAACCGGCTTATAAATTGGAAAATGACTGAAAGCGATACTAACGATGATGTTGACGACGACGACGACGACGATGAAAAATAGAATGGTAATGATGATGATGATGGTGGAAAAAAGAATGATGATGACGATGAGGACGACGACGAGTACGATGATGACAATGCAATTACTGAAAATTACTCACTCAGCATCATCAGAATTCGTTTATCAAGATCGAGTCTCCCGCCATGGAAAGTTAAAAATGAAAATCAACAAACAATGCCTAACAACACACGTGTCTTGAATTAACTTCCAACTTAGTACTTGTATCTAGATCATCATCGACGATGACGACGACGACGATGACAATGATGACGACGACGACGATGATGATAACAATGATGACGACGACGATGACTTCAAAACGATACACACATACACACACTCACACATACACGCACGCACACAAAGTATATGGAGTAAAGGGAACATGGAGGTACAAGGGTGGCAGTTGTTGGACAATCCAAACATACCAGTCAGGAGGATGATCGCTAAAAACGAGTGGAATCTCAACTTATCGATCCTAAACAATCACGGAGCAGACGTCCTTCTGAGTCGGCCCAGGGTAGGGGGGATTGGTGTGAAATGTCTATGCGGGACAAGGAAGGAGCGCTATATAAAGATATGAGAGGTTACAGCTCTATGGTTGACCTTCGGGTCTCTAGTCAGCTTAAGAAACTAGAAACTAGTTCACATTTAGAACTACCAATTCAGTGTTTAATTGATTCTAATTAGTTTTATAGGTGGATAGGTGGTCTCTTGTGGAAGGGGGTACCAAGGAGATGAGGGTGTAGCTCCCAACCCCTCGTCAAGCAAATGCTTCTAACAATTCAGAGCTGCCAGCAACAAAAGCTGAGAAGTTGCTGACAACTTGTACTATGGTTGTCCGACCCAACGTTTGGTCTGATTTATGAATATCATATTTCTCTCTCACACTCTCTTTGTCCGCATATCTCTTATTCAACGTGACGTTTAATAATTAATAACTCAACGTCATCATTATTATCATCATCATCATCACCATCACAACTTTCATTATCATCATCACCATCTCCATTATAACTTTCATCATCATCATCATCATCATCGTCGTCGTCATCACTAACCAATTTGTTAGTCACTGAGCAAAAAATGCTTAAAAAGTCCATCAGAAGCGAACAATGAAATTACTTTTAGGAAATCAGTAGTTTGGGTGCACCCAGTTGACCTAGGGTTGAGTCACGTCGGCCGCGTGGGTGGTTGGGTTTGACCTGGCATATCGTGAATAAAAGCATAATACTGGATACTGGAAGCTCAGTTCCGACAGAATTGTGCAAGTATTCACGGAATGGCGGTCAAACTAATAACTCTAATTAATGGCTCCGACCTTTTCCTTCACGGATGCCGTGACCTGCTGTGAAAATAATGATGACGACAACGACGAAGATGATGACGATCCTATTAGAAACAACAATAGCAGTAACGTTAATGTTGAAATAATAGCAGAAGAAAAATCCACAAAGAAATCATCATCATCGTCATCATCATCGCCGTCATCATCGTCGTCATCCTCCTCCTCCTCCTCTGGGTAGGACCCAGGGCTGCCTCTGATCACGGCAGGGGATGATCAATCTCCAAGTACTTATTACAGACAAAAAGAAGCGAATGACAAACAGCTAAATGAGTCCATGCACGTCCCAAGAAGTTTAAACATAAATATAATAAACGTAATTAACGTTCTTTTCTTTTCTTTTTGTTTCAAAATAAATTTATTCGAACCGAGAAAAGCAAAAAAGAAAAAAAAAGTAATGATTCTTATCAATGCAATTAAAAAAAAACAACTGGCAATTAATGAATAATAACAATAATAATAATAATAATAACAAATAATAATAAATAATAATTTTTTTTAAAATAAATTTTTCTGATTTTATTCTGTCAATTGATGAATAACCCCATTTATTTATTAACCCATAACCCATTATTTATTTCTAATTAATTGATGCATTTTAATTAAATCAAAGTTAATAATTGTATAATATTAATAATTGTTTGCCACGTTAATAACAGTCGATTATGGCTAATCCATTCTCGCTGAGGTACGCGGGGTCGTCTGCGATGACTTGCAAGAACAACAACAACAACAACAATAATAATAATAATAACAATAATAATAATAATAATAATAATAACAATAATAATAATAAAACAAAAAATAAATTATTACACATTACATTGGGACTGCAATAGTCACAATAACTGTTACCAATGTTAATAACATTGCTGCAGCGATCATGATTATGATTATTATATTATTATTATTATTATTATTATTATTATTGTTGTTGTTGTTGTTGTTGTTTTGACTATGTATTACAATTATTTTATGTTTATTGATACGCTACTGAGTCAACATCATCATCACAGACATCAGAGGGGGTCATGAAAGTCCAGTTTTAAAATTTAATATGCTGACATTCAAAAAGCTGCACCATCAATCAACAAACCTATCAATCAATCAACTAACCAATCAATCAACCAATCAACCAAGCTATCAATCAACCAGCCAATCAATCATCATCATCAACAACAACAATAATAATAATATTATTAAAATGTATGAATTGATACTGATAAAAAAATTTTTGTATATAGTAATTTTATTATTTTATTTTGTATATAGTAATTTAATTATTTATGAATTAGAAAAACAATTACTTTGCCTGAAAATAATGAAATATTTTCTGTCACTTGCACCGAACAACATACAATCACTCACTGCAGACCACGTGGGCAAACAAAAATATTATAAGCTACCAAAACAGACACAGGCCAAAAATTATAACCACGACTAAATTATAAATGGCTGGACGGACGGATGGGTGGCTGGAAGGATAAGGTGGACGGACAGATGGTCGGATAGATGGATGGATGACCGGATGGACGTGCGAACAAGAGAACTTCGGAAGGAGAGCTTGGATTTATTCCAGCCAATAAACTCTTCAAGGCCAACATATTGAGTTGAAAACAAAGAAAACCTTTTTTTTAATTGAAGACGTCCATTTTGTTCATCCATTTTGTTCATCCATCCTTCCCTCCATCTTTTCCTGCCATTAAGGTTTCCAAATCTTTTGATGCTTCGTGACCATGAACGATGACGTCATCAACTGTCCTCACATGAATAATAATAATAATAATAATAATAATAATAATAATAATAATAATAATAATAATAATAACAATAATAACAACAATAATAATATAAGTTTAGTCCAACATAATCATTATTATAAAGTGATAATAATAATGATAATAATAATAGTAATAATAATAATAATAATAATAATAATAATAATAGTAATATATAAAAATAACAGAATAGGAAAATTCATAATAAATAATTGCACGTCTTCTCTGAGAAAAAACTCACAAAAACAGGATAATGGAAATAATTGCGATTATCACCATCATCATCATCAGCACCACCAATATCATTATCAACAACACCATCGTCTTTATCATCAACATCGTCATAACCATCATCATCATCATCATCATCCAGCGTTTATCAAGAAAAACCTCAACCGGATGGATAGATTGAATTTCTCTCGTTAGCCAAAGATGTGGAACGAGAAAATCGCTTGCTTGGGTCTTTCGCATCCCTTGGAAGCCATCATCATCGTCGTCGTCGTCATCACCTTCATCATCATCACCATCATCATCTTCATCATCATCATCATCAAGACTGACGTAATCAGTTGTCGAAGCGCCGCAGGGTACGAACAAACAAAATACGAAGAGTTGTAGCAGCGACCGCTTCTACGACAGACGACGCCAGCGACGATTGTCGACCCATCGATAATATCGAGCATTAATGGAGATGGACGCCCTGCTAATTATAGACACGACTAAATTCTAAATTTAGAACGTAATTAGGTCAAGGTCAGGCCGGAGTCGGAGTGAAGACGACGACGACGACGACGACGACTAGGAGGCTGAGAGAATCGGCTACTAAAAATAACCTGGAAATTTTGAAATCTAATTGCGGTCTTATTGAATCCATTAGAGAAAATGGACTGACGGAGCTGGAATTATGTACCTCAACATGTCAATGTCATCGTTGCCTTTCCTTCACCCTCGACTCGTCGTCATCGTCACCATCATCGTCGTCGTCATCTTCCTCACGTGACATCACGGTCATCACTAGTTAAGTACTATATGATTTATCACGAGGCAAAATTAAAGACATTTCCTGTCAAATTTGAGAGTACAAAGGTAGTCGTAAACTTAATAACAATAATAATAATAATAATAATAATAATAAAATTAATAATAATAATAATGATAATAATAATAATGATCATCATCGTAATCATAATCATAATAATAATCGACTTCACCGGATGTTCAAGTCGTGACGAACCTTTGTTAATAATAAAAATAACAATCCCAACAATAAACATACTAATATCCTGTAAATCAATAATGGCTTCCCTTCTGTTATTATCATTATTATTAATATTAATACTATAATTATTAATGTTAATACTATTATTATTATTATTATTATTATTATTGTTGTTGTTGTTGTTGTTGTTGTCATTGTTGTCAAAGTAGTAACTTACGTAATACTGACTACCTTTACTAACGGTATTTCTTTTGATAACCTTGCAGATCTCTTTGAAGGTCATCATCATCATCATCACCAGCATCATCATCATCATCACCAGCATCATGGTCAACCTCGGAGATTTTTGGCACCGGAAAAGGTACAGAGGCGCCAAAAACAAGACAAACAACTACCAATCAATCTTTGGTCATCAATTCACCTAAAATTCATCCTAAATTCACCAAAATGCCGTCATAAATTGACCTAAATTCCACAATAAATCCACAATAAATCCACCTTAAATTCACCATAAATTCATCGAACTCAACGAATCTACAGGAGTTCTTTTTACTCATAATTCAAAATTAATCCTTCCCCCCCTATACTTTCTCATCCTCTTTCTCTATCTCTCTCTCTCTCTCTGCCTCTCTCTCTCCCTCTCACCTTCTCAGCATCTCCTCGAGTCCTGCTTTTCTCAACAGCGGAGGAATTAGTCTACATAATCCTCGCCTGAGCCCGCTCGGCCTATTAAACAGAGATGCACTCGGTGACCTTTCTCTGGCTGAATGAGTAGCTCTTTGGGTGAGCTCTTAGGAGCACGTGTTAGCAGTCGACGCGGCCGACGGCTGACTAGGGCGTGAGCAGTACCCTCCAGAGGTATGACGGGGGTACAGGGTCGTCCCTGAGGATACTAGTGCGAGGAAAGGTTCTAGGAATTTGGCAGGATATAGGACCGTGCAGTTCTTCACCCGATTTCTCTACTACCGATTACGTGTCGAGGTAGGCGTTCCAGAAGAGCGAAAGACGTCATGAATATGCAGATGAGGCATGATTAATAATTATCCAGGCACGCCTAGGACAACCATTGCTTTTCGGCGGCCACCTTTTTCTTTATTGACGTATCAATTATCTGACGTTTGTGACGTCGTCGTCTTCGTCGTGTTCAAAACGATAACTCTCACCTTCTGAAGAGATAGATAATTGCACTTAAAAACTACGAGATCTGAATAAATTATCATTTTTTATTATAATGCGTTTATGCTAATCACCTCCTCTTTCTAATCGCCAACATCCGTGATCTAGGAAGAGCCTCACTGTTAATGACATGCACTCACTTTCCATTAGGATCTCTTTCTAACGGGTCAATTTCCATCCCTTCAACTCATCCGTTCATCCAGAGACCTACCTAAGCATCCATCGGTCCATCTATCGGCCCAATACCCCATAATTCTATCCATAAAATCCACCAAACACTCGACCTTCAACTTATCGAACTTAAAAAGCAATATGATCCATCAGAGAAAAGCCCTCCTTTTCATCACCATCTCGACATTCTAAAGATCCATTCACTCGAGGCTAATCTCGTTTGCCTGAGATACGAGCACGTCTTGTTTATTATCTTAAGATTCGTTATTGCCATTTTTTTTTAATTTCAATATTCTTTCTATCGTTGCTTTCGAAGCAGCTTCGCTCGTCTGATTGATTGGGGGGAAGACACCAGCCACTTTCATAGGCCGCATACTATCGATCACTCACCCGCACATCCGCAAGTCCACCTGGGGCGTCCCCCTGCCCATCCGACAAGGGCCGACAAAGACCGACTTTAAAAGCATATGTCTAGGCCAACACGTGCTCATACTCACGTAATTTCTCTCGGTTGGTAGTCACTCTTTCGGCCGATTGTTTTCTTCTTTTATCGTTTCTCTGTTCTTTCTCTTTTCCATCTTCAGGGCTTCTTCCTTCGCCTTCGATTTTTTTTATCGTTTAGCTGTCTATGTCCCGGCAGAGTCAGAGACTGACGAACATCAGACTGGAATCCGACGAAAGTGTCCAACGTTAAGAGGCCGGAGATCCCGATCCACTGCAAGCGGATCCATAATGTTAGCTAGATGGAAAAAAAATATAATCTATGCAAATTTTAAAACGAAAACAACTCACTTCTGTCGCCCGTGAAAACTTTAATCCAGAAACTGTTTTGGTAGCCTACAAGTTCGGTCAACGTATAATCAGAAAATGGTGTTTATTTTCTCTCCGGCTAGCACAGCGCCGTGGCGTCCGTTGACAGCCATTAGTAGACGATATAAAAAAAATGATTGGTGTAAGCTACTCGATTTACGATCGTTATCGGATTAGGTTTCAGGGAATCCTCGAACACTGCGCTCCTCCGGAGATCTGCCATAGAAAAGTAATTAGGCTACTCTTTAAAACTCTCGCCCGGGTCTGTAGAAATAAGATAAGAGCAATCTTCTCTTATCTCGGTGTAGAATACTGAACGCTTTTCTGGTCTTCGCAGCGACCAGAATTATCGGCTCTAAAGGTATTAATGATAATCAATCGTCGAAAGCAGAACGTTCGCAAAACCCCCTCCAACAATGGCCGAGTTTTTCAAACTTTAGCAGTCGCACGTCTTATAAACGTACGCTTACCGCAAATGCATGCACAAGCGAAGAATTCTCAAACGAGATTAAAAATGAAGCTTTGATTTTATTATGTTATTTTATATTTAAATTTATATTTTGATTAAACTTTTAATTAAGTTCATTTTCGTTAAATAGGTGGCGAAATTTTTTTTTTAGAAGTTCTTGTGTTATTAATTAAATTCGAATTGTTAGAAAAAAAGTTTTATTTCAAAATTAAATCATTAATATATATCCATTACGTTTTATTGCCAGAAATTAAGCAATTAGGATTAATGGACATCATTGGCAACTTCGCGGTTCTCACATATTCTGTCTGCTTTATTCAAATCTCCAGCAATATCCGGCACTAGCTTTTATTAAGACCATGTTGCGCTTAATTCCAAATTTAAACTTAAAAAACTGAATAAACTGTAGTTTAAAATGTGATTTTACTTTTGAGTGCGAAATAATTAGTTTCGAAGCCTGGAAAAAAAAGTAGAGGTCGCTACGATCGTACAAATAAATCTTGTAAACAGCCAGTCGGCCGGCCGTGGCATTTTCCTTGCATTATTTAATCTTAGACTAGCGATGTCGGTTTGAGATTAGAGTCTATCACAAAGGCGCTTTAGAGAAATGATAAAATGCATTTATCTTCCGTTCAATCCCCCCTTTTGTAATGTGTTTCTGTTTTCGTAGGACTCCCTCTATATTTCCTTTGTAAGCAACCCCAATCCTTAAAACCGTTAAAATCGAACTTTTGATAAACATTTTCAATTGGATATCGGGTATGTTTATGGCGTTTGCCAAACGAAGCAAAAACCAACATCTCTGCGATTTTATACGGCAAGAGCCATCAGTGAGCGGACGTCTAATTTATTGCCACAAGAGGCTACTGCGGGTGTAACTCAAGGTACTGGGGTGACAAAGTATACGTATGCGTTTGATCGCATGCTAAAACAACCATAAAGAACAAAAGAATGCATAATATTTGGCACCCGAGGTCTCAGAAAATGAAGATTTGGCCAGTCAAACGTTTGAATTTACAACCTAGGACCGTTCTTCTTGTGGCTATAATAAATGGAGGGCTTAATAAAGACGATATTGTCTTTCTGAGTAATTACTCGTTTTTGAGAAGTGCACTGGAGAAAGTGAAAGGTAGAATAATTATTGCAATTATGCTCACTTACACGACTAACTGCGTGGTACGGCGATCCGCCTGATACGAATCGGGGAGAAACCCAGATGGAGACATTGCAGGACCGATAACATTGGTGGCAATTATAATTCAGAAATGACATCATCTGAAGCTGAATGATGGCCCTGATAGTCGTTGTGTTGGATAAAAATGGCGTCGTTCCTTTAACAACATCGACCGATTATGATTTGAATAGTCTGAGAAACACTGCAAAGCAAAAACCTCACCATTCTTAATCTCTCTCACACTTCTAAGAACCAGTAATACAGCCTAGCATCTATGCTCTTTTTTTTATCAAAGTTTCTAATTAATCATTGCAGAATAGTTAATTTAGGTCGTAGTTATTGATGTTGGATCATACGAATCAACAGAGAATCATACGAAACAACATAGCGCTAAAAGTTCTGTGTACGATGATTCCCGTATCTTCTAGTTAGTGTTTACGTCTGAATTCTTAAGTGTTCCCGTGGGAGATCACGTTTTAAATTCCGTGCAGGTGAGACAGACAGTTTGCCAGCTGTTTGACCTTCTGACTTATTCCCTCCGCTCTAATCAGTCAATCTTCAATTCTCCATGAACTTTTAGGTGTACTCGTGGTTCGAAAGAAGCGGTAGTCATCATTACCCCCTAACGTCAAGGTATTGCAAGCCCACATTTCAAGAACACCGGAGAAGATATCGAAATGCAAAATGATAAACATGGCTGGAACCTGATAAAGTAACCACCCTTCGAATATAATTCCAGTGCGAAATGTTAGATGCCATTGATCCATCGTTGAAACAATGTTTTCAAAACAATGGCCACCGTTGTTCTTGCTTAACGAGTGCCGTCGTCGTCGTCGTCATCGTCGTCTAATGTAATCATAGACACTTCAATTCGATTTAATTGCCACTCGTTGGCTGCTCTTGAAATGCCTGGCAAGATTACATGTTAATGTCACCGATCACGAGCATCGGTTTAAATTATCGACACAAGGAAGCCATTATCCTCTCAAGCGTACGAAACAAGATGGCTGAAAAATTGAAAGACTGTTGGCTAAAATAAAAATGTTGCCGAATAAAGCAGACGTCTGTCAGCAGTAAAGGCACCGACGGAAGGCTTGAAAAGACGAAATCCTATCGCTAAATGAGTGTAATTATCTTCACGGTCCCCGAACGACTCACCGATTCTCCACAATTTTTTTTTTCTGCTTCGTGTTTCATCGAGTTTGAGTTAAAAAAATTGTCCGTTTTTTCTTCTATTTTAGTTTCTCAGACTCGAGCAAATCGTCGGTGCTCGTAATCTCCTCGCTCTGGAATCCCAAAGGCAAACACGTCTTCGTCAGGTTTGACTGATTGCGCAACTCTTTGGACCAACACGTGACGCATTCGTGCGCTCTTTTCAAAGCTATCTCCCCGATGTTATATCAGTTCAAACATTTTAATCATGAGACTTTTTCGCTTTAAGACCAGAAAGCCCTTTCAAAGCTGCTTTGTTTGGTCTGAGGAACCCACTTAACCCTTTTGCACCCTACTCCCATCTGATTTTCTCAGAATGGCATCTTCATTTGTTTATGCAAAACAAAAATTTCCGCTTCTACTAAAAAAAAAACAACAAAACATACTCAAACAACAACAACAACAACAATGAATTCCAAAAAGGCAAAAATTGTTTGAATGAAAAGCGAAAGTAATCGGATTGATCATTCATGGAAATCAGCAACTTATGATTAAAAACATAAGGCCAAGAGTGAAGGTAATCCAAAAACACTGAGCATTTCCATCGGCAGCACTCGAAATTAGTTTGCAGTTGGTAAGTTGGAGCGACGATCCGACGTGGAAAATCAATTAAGAAGCAAGTTTTTTTTTTGTTTTTGTCTCAGAATTTAAGAAAAAAAAAGGCATTTGGAAAAATTCCACACGAATTCTCGAGCGGGTGAGTGTCAAGCATTCGGGGATGCATCCAATCTTTCCTACCAGGTAAATAAACCGTCGGATCGCTTTACACCGGCGTGCATTCCACAGCACCGTGGAGTCTAAGCGATGGAGTTGCACGGGAGAAAGCCAGGGGAAAGCGACACCTGAACCATCCGAGCGGAATGTCCGTGGAGCACTACTACAGGTAATTCGATGCCAGCAGGCTGCTAATTGCTTCATTAAAATGGGGGGGAGCTCGCTCTCCATGCTTGAAACGCTATGACTTGAAAAAACAATTACCAGGGAGTAGAAAAAAAAGAGAGTGTTGAGTAGAAGCAGAGAAATTCGGATCAAAGAATCGTCTAACGAAGCAGAGATTCGCAACGAAAATAATTCTTTGGGCCGACAAAGACGTTGCATTGGGTGCACCACTGCGTTTCGCAGAATAGCCCGTGGAGAACCTCCGTCGGACTTTATAACACGATATTCTGTCTGGTCTGCTTTATGGTTAACAATAACTTCTAATTAACGACAACGAATAATAATAATAATAATAATAATAATAATAATAATAATAATAATAATATAATAACATAATAATAATAACAATAAGTTATTATAGTTATATAAAATAAATATAACAACGTTCTGGGAATCACCATACATAGCATAGAATGGAATTATCACTCGGTGGTGTTACGTCACGACACCAACTAACAATGGCCGCCATAATAAACAAGCCCATACAACTACAACAACAACAACAACAAGAATGAGACGACTACAGCCTTCAACAATAGCAATTATAAGACACAAGAAATCCAGCAGACGATTTAGAACTTTCGAGCTAATAAGCGTCTGCTGCTTATTGGCGCAAAACGGATGGAGAGATGTGCAGTAGAAAACTAGGAGTGGAAAAAAACAGATGCCTTCAGTCTGGAAAAGTTGGGGTCGTCGAGTGCATCTTCCAGGCGGAAGTGGAAGAAACAATGGCAGGGATGGACTCGGCCGATCGAGCGCGGTAGCTTATGGGGATTGCGTCGAAATGATTATTGGAATAACAACTTTAATATTAATAATAAAAACAAAAAATAAACAAAAATAACATAAATGTTAATTGTTGTCTTAGACCTTTACAACTCCTTAGAAGTCTTAACAAAATCATCATCGTTGTCGTCATCATTTCTGTTTTCAGTCGAATTGGATCCAAAGTAATTTTTAAGAGGAGTTGTTGTTGGCACAGTAGCTTGGAATGTTGGCGTTGTTGTTGCTGCTCGGACTACTGACGTTGTTGTTGTTGTTGCCTGTCTTAACGATCTGATTGCTCTTGTAGAGTTTCCTCAGTTCGTTTATGCGATCGTTTGGGCAACCTGCTCGTTTACAAACCGATATTTAAAGCAAGCAAAAGAAAAAAAAAATCAAAACAACTCATCAAAATGCAAACTGAATATAATTATAATAATTATTATAAATAAAAGGTTATTAATAAATTTATTCACTAAGTTTACTAATACAAGGTATCGCCATAGCAACCGAGATAGGAGTTGTATTTCTGAGTCTCTTCTCCAAAGGTCGTTTCCATGTAAATCGGGCCGTCGTCCCAAATGAGGTCAAAACCCCCCACCCTCCTTTCGTTGCCTAGCAACCTGCATGACAACAGCCGTAATGATGTTGATGGTGATAATGATGTCAAAGAAATCAGCACGTGAACATCAGCTTAACTTAAGGTTTCCATGACCAAAAAGGTCAGTGCAAAAGGTTATGAACTTTGAACCGACAAGATGCCGACCTATTTTCAAGGTCGACCACGTTGAGGACATCGTCCAGCAGACGACACTTGAGTTCGTAATCCTCCTGACTGCTGGCCACCAATGATGGACTGGCATTGATCTCCAGGAGCCATCTGATTGGTTGTCAATGATGATGATGATACCAAATGATTGCTTAGGTATTATGTCATGTCATGATAATGTGACGTTATTGCATTTTTATTTTCATAATTTTCATTACTTTCGCATCAAAAATATGTTGATGCCATGCCAATTAAAAACATTAATCCGATAATTTAAACAATATCATCAATAAAGGGCAAAATAAAGGGTTAGGATCGTGGTTTTCATTAAACAAAGAACGCTCACGGTCTGAGATCCGCATCCAAGAGGATGTCGTATCCGTAAAGTTCGAAGCAGTGCTTGTCTTGTATCATGATCTTTTGGACGCTCAGAAGAGAGTGGACGAAGATGTTGTCTATTAAACTGAAGCACTGGAAGCACTGAAAGAAGACAAATCGTGATTTCCTCGGGCAATCATCGAACGGAAATACTTTCCGATTCCGTTCCGTTTGTTCCGATCCCCGTAGATTTCGGGAGGTTTCCGAGAGCGGGGATCTTTCGCGGAATTCTCCTCCCGGGAGAAATTTCCAAGAGAAGGGCTCCCCGCGACATTCTTATCGACGATTATAAAACAATTTTGGAAACGACGCCCACCTTTTCCTTTCCATGTTTAGCGGTGAGAAACATCCTGAGCTTGTGGACGGACCACTTCGATCCCTTTTCTGAGTCGTAATCGGGTGCGGTTTTCTGGATCGCGACGTTCGTCAGGTGGACGTCTGATAAAATTAGGTCGATAATAATATTGACGACCCAATTTTAACGAGTTTGAATAAATACGATGATGAGCATATGATGACGGCATCATTCTTCATGATGAAATGATTTCATTTTCCTGCATTTGTTTTGAATTTTGCTCATATAGGACAAAATTTTTCTGTCATTCTTCATCTAGCACGTCTTTTGTGACTAGTTATGATAGCAATGGAATAGTCCAGATTTGTCAATTGCATGACTTTGGAAGTCAAATCATATATGATAGGTGATAACCTTTCTTGTTTGCTTTTGTACAAAAAAAATCAGTCATTTAAGAAGAAAGTTTCCAGAGGTAGGGGGTAATTGTCCCCTCTTCCCTGTCCCTGCCCAAACCCACCCCCCACATGGCCACACCTATGGGTAGTAACAAGCAATGCTCACAGTTGTCGGAGATGGAGTCGAGAGAGAATCTTGTGTTTGAGAACCTGGCAAAACCTTCCCTGTAGACCCAGGTCTTCAGAGGGGTGTACTTGAGATGGCAGAGGTTGAAAATTGGGGTAATTAAAATATTTACATTTGATTGATGGGAAAAAAATAACATTAAAAAATATATATCATATAATTAATATATGTGATAAATGTAATGAACACATGTATATATAATAACAAATATTATAAAAAATATAAATATTTATATTAATCGATATCTGTCAATTGATGAGGCCCACAAATTCATGGGAACAACTCACTGAAGTCACGAGAACATATACCCTGAGGTCAAACTTCCTGCCCCCTATCAGGTAGGGGTTCTCGACATACCTTTGGACCACGTAGGCCTCCACGGGCTCCTTGAGGGTTGCCGTGGAGTCTTGGACGCATGGTGTGGGGTTCATGACCTGTTAAAAGAGGGGACGTTGCTGCTGAGAAAGTTGTCGTTCGCTTACATCATGAATTTATATTGAGAGCGTGACGTTGCCAATTATTTTATAATCCTCGTATTATTATGTATTGTTAACAAAATTGTTGCAAAATTGTATACAAAGATCTAATACTATTCTTATTTGTTAATTAATTGTTATTCATATTGTTGTCATTAATATTAATTCTAATGGCCTAATTTTGAATGATTGCATCCAATCATAGCCAATCGTGGTGCAACAAACCAATCACCTTCTTCCAGTCCACGATGTCCTTCAACTTCCTGAAGAGAAAGATGCCTTTGCCCTGGGACTTTGCAACCGGTTTCATGATCCAAGTTTGGCCCGGGTACTTTTTGAACTCCTCAACAAACATGTGGTACTCTGTCTAAATGAACGTCATTGCTACTCAATCTGATAGTTACCATCGTCATCATGTCTCCTCACCATGAGTGGGATCATCATCATCATAATCATCATCACCACTACCATCACCATCATTTTCATCACATCAGTTATCATTTGAGCATTCAGTGATCAATTTCATTGATACGTTAAACAATTATTTAATCAATAAATTCAAACAAACTCACAGGTAGTTCAAAGGTCATAGGGAAAAAGTCACACCTGCGACAAATGCAGAGCAGTCATTGAAAACGTTAATAAAATGATAGCAAATAAAATTAATAAGTGCTAAAAAGCAATACTTTTGGGCCTCGGATCTGCCCTGTTCTTTCTCCAACTGCTTCTTGTATCTCTTGAGATTCTTCACCATGAAATTCTTCCTCGTCAGCTGATGACAAAAGTGACAGAAGTCGACAACTTTCGCATCTCATTCTCATTACTACTTTGAATTACTTTAGAATTCACCAAACCAATTAAAATTAAGATGATTATTATACAATGATATAGTCACTTTACAAATATAACACGTGTAATACAAACATTTATATAATAAACAAAATGAGATGAGATTAGTCCGTAATACCTCAAAGTGATTCCTAAAATGGCACAGTTTGGTATGTTCCTCGAGGAATGAGTGATCGAAATACTCCTTCATCCATCCGATGTCACACCAATACAAATCCCATTCACCGTCCCTGGCAGAACAAAGCCATTTCAATGTTTTATGCAAACCAATTTGTAAATTGTACATTATGTATATTTTGTATATATACACTGCCAACATCAATACACTTATATATTGCAACTCTAATTATAGCAATTGACATTGTATGGTTGCCTGAGGTGTTTCATATATGTATGTGTAATGTAATACACCAACATTGATAATATAATATTATATCACCAACATCATCATCATACCCTATAACTTCCTGCCAGCCTCTATTCCTCAGGACATCAAAGATGGCATTCTGAGTGAAGCACTTGAATCGGATTACTTTGTCACTGCATTAGAATTAATACTGGTAAACCTACTCAAATATAATCTCTCAGTTATACAAACTTCATGTTTATACAAATGGTGATTAACTGAGTCAAAGGTTCATTGCAAGTACATTTAGTAATTATTTCCTTCAAATGGCTCATAAAATAATATTTTCCATTTTATGTCTGCTCAATTCTGCTCAATAAATACCACTCTTTACATGTTATCGACTCGATGTTATGTGATTATTACCATGGGTGACCTTGTACGTGCTTCATCCACATGGAATGCACCTGTTCATGTTTATTTTACATCACAAAAGCTTTAGATAATGAACTTCTAAACAATTCTCAGTGCATTTTTAGATGTTCTGTTTTGAAACCAACCTACTCTCTGGCTTCTTCTGACTGGCTTTATTCGAAACATTATTGGAAGACTGCTGCAAAAGGCATTTAAATTGTTTACATTACTCACGTAGTAAAAGTCGGTAATTGCTCGTTAAAGCCAGATCTGCAATTACTTTCACGATTTTGGCCATTTTTAGAGCTTGTTTCCGCCACTCCTAGTTGCGGTACTATTTTACTATGGCAACAAGTCGTTTTCAACATTGTACACACTTAAATGCAGTTAGCCTATTGAAATTTAATTCTAGGCACCACGAATATTATTATTCCAATTAATTTGTGCACCACCCAGAAATTTTCTCACGCAAGACTTTCTCAGATGTTACGCGCACGCATTTAGGATTAACTGCGATTTTAGGATTTCAAAGCACACTTTATTCGTGAATTAAGAATACAAATGTTATCTCCAACTTATCGCACGGAAAATAAACCGCAGAGATGACCATCTTAAAAGTGGAATTTCGCCAACGGAGGACAGATCTTAAAACCGGTGATGCAATACAATGCATCGTCACGCCCGAGAGCGGCATTGTTGCGGCTAAGAAGATGATCGATCTGAGCCTCTTTGAAGATGCTCGGGGGAAAATCCCCTAATCCATCTACCGGAATCGAGGATGGAAGACAACAAATTGGGCAGAACACGTTCCTTATGTCCCAAGGGCCTGGGCATATCTTCGTCTCCAGACATCTCAGGCAGAACGTATGACCGCAGCTTAGCGTGGCACTGGGACTTTTCAAACTCCTCTTGCAGCAACATAGCCGGCAGATAAGATATTCTTCAGTTATTCGTTCTGGATGATTCATAACGATTTATAAAAACAAACCCACGCTGTTCCGTTGAGGCGGTGTTGAATCAGCTGCTAACACACAAACGATTCGAATGTTTTTTTTTCTCCTTTCAAAAACAATCGGTATTACGTTATTAGAACAATTGATTAAGCCTTCCCCTCTACAACAAATATTAAACAATCTTCAAGTTGTATGAATGTGAATTGAAAGTGTTATAGAGTTATATTAATTGTAATGACACAGCAGAATACCATAACCACATGGATACAAATTCGAAAGGCAAAAAACGAAGTGAAGCTAAGGTTAAGCATCACTTTAAAAAAACGACAATCCAAAAGAAAAATCAAGAAAATTTACAGGATGCATAAATAACGTGTTCAAAGTACACTTCACATTCGTCTCAGGAGACTTAAGAACATTTTGTCATTTTCACGCATTAACATGAGAACTGATTGCTTACCACTAAGTTATTCTCAACACACAAAGAAAAAGTCTCATTAACACAAGAAACCAAGGCCTTGGGGAGAAATGGTAAAGCAAATAAACAAGCAACGAACAAGCACTTAAAGACTCTGCTAAAAAACAATTTACGAATGCAGAACCAACCATCTCTGAAAAAGGTTAATTTTGGGGTCAAATAATCTAATGTTGCTGCCAGCACTAATCTTTGAAGCTTCAAACTTTCACTATGTAATGACAAAATACTATTGGTAAACTTCGAGGTAAGGCCCGAGCAATGTCCTTTTCTCTTCTATGAATCAGTCTGGGCAAATTTTTTGCCATCCCGATGGTATTGGATTCGCTTGGTCCGTCTCGACTTTCTAAACCCACCGGCCTCTCTTTCACTCCACTTCAAAAGACACGGCGGATCCGGGAATAGCCCGAGCACTGGATGCACGTAAAGCTTCGCTGCAGTCTACTTATTTTTACTCCAACTTCTATCCTATTAATTACCTAAATATTTGAAATTTTCAATGTGAATCTAGATTAACTTATGTTAATTGATGCAAATTATTATAACATTATAAATATTATAATATTAGTAACTAATTGGGCAGCTGGATTTATGCTAAGGTTATGATGGATAGGGATATGTGTGGTTGGTACAGATGACACACAGACCACCCAAAGCATTCAAAGCAAAGGCCCACAGTCCTTCATTTGAGTTCAACTTCACTCCCGGCAATCATTAACGAAAGGCCACTGGCATTAAAATCCATCTTTTTGAGAGTTTCTGTGAATAAATAAAAATTTATAAAAAAATATTTTTTTTTTCAAAAACATAATTTTATTTTTAAATGAACTAAAATAAAAAGCTAAAATTAAATTTGTTTAGATGCTGCCTGTTATGTAATCCTACAACACTGCCCAAAAATAAAAATATCTCTTAGGACTACAAATAAAAGGCAAGGGTGCCAACGCTACTGTAATAATATTACAATATTAGTGTATGTTACTAACTGCAATTTATAAGTACTTTCAATACCAAAACTACTTTCAATGTCTATGAATGTAAAGTAAAAGTTGTCTTATGAATATTAAATATAATACTGATTTGAATTAGTTATGGTTAATTTAAAAAGAATTATCAGTTTATTTAAGTCTCTTCATTCTTGTTTTCATCCATTGTTAGTATGATCATCACTGATGAGCTTCTAAGGCTATAACAATGCAGAGTTGGCCAAAAAAGTGTAAGTATCGAATAATTCCCAATAACAGTTTCAGTCAAAGGAAAACGAATCAAAGAAACGAAAATAGGACTCAAGTTTATAGGCTGCACACAAAAATCTCTTTTGTAAGCCAACTATCTCCTAGTCCATAGGCAGCAGAAGTGTTTCACATTTGTCAAAGTGTAGCGGGCACATACATATTCAGCAATTATAAGGTTTGCTCATTTCTTCAGGCACATCCAAGCAATTTCAGTATTAAATGTGGTATAAAGTACAAACCTTCAGGCATTGATACTTCGTTAATCTTTTTTAGATTCTTGCGCTTTTTGGATTTGCCTGAAGACAATTACAAACTTAATTAAATTAAATTAGCTTAACTAGTGCATCTCTACATATTTCAGAAATTTTAATAAATTTCATCGTCATCAATTATGGTATTTCCCATAAATTTGTCTGTTCCATGCGTACGCTTTGTGATCTTGGAACGAATCGGATATGAAGATGCCATCGGGCAGGAGAATGGTCGTCCAAAAGTAGACTATGTTACTGAATTTTCATAGGAGGAGGAGGATTAGCATCAGTCCCATATTACCTCTGGTAAGCCATTACAATTTGTAATTTGAATGGCAGGAGATGGCACAACTTCTTCCATTCATGTCCCTAAATCAATATACATTTCCTTGTTAGAAAAAAAAAACAATCGGCTATCGAGATCATCTCCATCTTCCATATGGTCATTCAAGACAATCTTTGACTGTCAATGTGGCCAGCCATTACACATTCTGGCAATGTAATGGCCCAATAAAATGGGCTTTCACGCCATGACGAGGAAGTTATCCGAGCGTTCGAATGAGTTGCGTTTCGACGGCTAACCCGAACGCCGTAATAAACCCAAACGTTATATCTTGACGTCGAGGTTACCTCGGTCTTCCGTGCAGCCGCTCGAGAACGTCTTTGGTTATCGATATAGCCAGTCATTAGGGCACTTATTTGACAATATAACCATTTACATCTTGCCTTGTCGAACATTGTCTGCACAAATTTTCATCTGGATATCCTACTGAATAAAATTATTGAGCCTGTGACACCTGTCTTTGTAATGAGTCCCACTGGTTCTGTTTCAAAAATTTTCATTTCCATTTTGAATGTTCACCAACTTCCATAGGAAATCTTCAAGATTAAAATATATATACATATATGAGTAAAATTTAAAGTATACATTCATTAGTTTATGGGTCCAAATTATCTGCTGCATCTTCTTGTATTGATATTCCTTCAACAAACTGTTAAACATGTATCTTCTATGATAGATGATTTTGAGATTTATATCCTAATATCAAAAAATTAATTTTCAGAATATTTATTTTCTGTGTTTGTCATCATGTCCGGATATTGTCGTATCGGTGTGTGTACGCAGTGTGCGTTCAGTAACCATGGCAACGTTTGGTGACCGTGGGAACGTGACGTCGTTAATATTTCATTTTTTGTTTAGGTTTTAATGTAAGTATATTCAATGTAAGAAATGTTCTTGTATCCTTCAACTGGAAAAAGTAATGTTGAAACAAATATGGATAAAACTTGATAAAAATGTTTACAAAACGCTCTCTCACGTTTAGCAGCCTCATCGAAACTACTGCCAAAAGGATTAGGCATGCTCTTGAGAATTCTCGACAGACCCGTCCCGGAGCTAGAAGCAGGTGCAGACCGAGCGGACGTTGGCGAAACTGTCGTGGAAGAAGCGGGTTTCTTGGATTGAACGACGACCTTCATGGGGGGCACGAAAAGCAGTTTCTCAAATTCTGCAGACAGGACCTCGACGTCTGCACCCTTCAAGGTCTCCAGGGCGTCGATCATTTCGCCGGTATCGCTCGGATCTTTACCTTGAATGATCACGCTTTGAGTTCGGTCCACCGAGATGGTAATTGTAAAACAATTCATTTGACAAGAATCCCTTAGCTAATAGGGAGTAATAGCCTAATAAATTGAACATCTAGAGACTATGGTGACATGATCAGCTGAAAAATCAACAAACAGTGAAAATTAAGTGCTCGTCTCTTTCGATATGTCGAATAAATATGAAGCAAATCACCTTTGTGGGATAGTAGTAGCATTATCACAGCTATCTTGATGGATGTCCTACTGCAGCCCTTCCCCATGAGAAAAACAGCTTCTGGAGAGTCTAAGTAAGCCTTGACCACTCGAGCATCGATCTTCTCGCCTGATGCTTCCAAGTTATCTGGAAAGAGTGATGGAGAATAAATGAATGTAATTGTGAATATATCTCAACTAAATATAGGCCAATTCTTAAGCATGCTTGCTCACTCGCTAATATTCTGAATGATTCTGTCTTGGTCATATCATTTCTTTCTTTTCTTATCTGTAATGCATAACACAACATTCTAGCAATGTAATAGAATTTTATCATCTAACTAAGCCTTCTCAAATAAGTGAAATTGGATTTCTTAATAATATTCTATCATATCTTCTCAAAAGTGTTGATTGATCACATTTCATAATATCATATGAAAGTATTTTTACTATATAGTAAGTAAGCTAGGAATCCATCTTTCTGAAATCTATGAATTTGGATTAGATTATCAATTACAAATCTTGTATTCCTTTAAGCATTTCATTTCATTTCAGAACTTCACATGCTAGCATATGCTACATGTCTTTGATCAAAAATCTAAATCTTAGCCTGAAAACACTTTATCTTTATGATGCGGTATCAGCACCGCATTCTCGATATGAGTTTTAGGTCAAAAGAAGGCAAATTTAAATTCAGTTTCAGACCTCTTCTTCCGCCTTGACTTCCACATCACCATGGCTTTTAATTCGATGAATTTTTATAAAATCATCGATGAAACCGTCTATAGCGATTTCAAAATCGCAACTTGAACATTTCAAAAGATTATATCTGGAATTATAGAAGAAACCCCAATCGGTCAATTTGGACGCCATCAGACCAATCGTCGCAAAAGATTTCAGACGTAGCACATATCGAATGGCGAATTCTTCCAAGTTACTTCTCATCCAATTTGGACCAAAATTATCTCTCGCCATGATCCAATCGATCTCTTTTTCAGAAAGAACAAATGCTGGCCAAGTGCGTAGAATACGACCTTCTCAACTATCTCTGGAAAAACCTAGACTATGGTTAGGATGTGAATTCAAAATATGACAATTTCTGGTATTTTAAGTAATAATAAAAAATTGGGAATGTGATAAAATTAACTGTAGAGCTGAAAATTGTTTATATTATTTTTTTTATTTTTCACATGGAAGATAACAGTACCAAGAGAGCAATAAAAAAAAATCAGGAGCTTAGCCTTACCCGTTACTGAGTCGGGCCAGTGGCGGACCTTATTCGGTAAATGCGAAGGCATGAAGTCAGCTTGCATTTAATCCAACGTACTTATCCAGTATTACCTAATTTTCTCTTTGTCTAGAAATCGTAAATTTTCAGAACAATATTTTAAAATAATATTATTATAAATTATTATTTTCCATTAACGTATATTTTCTCCCATCTTTACAAAATCAAAATGCATTTTGACAAATATTACTAATAAAAACAGATATATATTTATAAGCAGCAGAATTAATGTGGGTACATGTAGTCTTTTCTGGATAATTTCTGGGCAAAGAAATTGTTGTTATTGCAAATTTAAATACCGTTGATCAGATAGAGGATTTTCCAAACACTCGAGATAGCCCTAAATTAATAAAATCTGAATGATAATTAAATCTATGCTGGCTTTTTAAAATAGATTCGTTTTTCGAGTTGCCATCGTTTCAAGAATAAATACAGGTAAGGCCAAAGAATATTTTTGATTGCTAACTATTCTGGTATTACAACAAGTTCAGTAATTAAAATGTCTAAAGGGTTTTTTACAAAAACCAATGAAGCCAGGAGGGCAGGAAGGAAAGTCGTAAACCCTACAAACCGTGACTTAATAATGAAGGAAACTTTCAAAAAGGAGATTAAATATGTTAAATTGTACACAGAGTTTTCGTCCGATTACGTTAAAATGGGTACCAAGACAGTCTCCCTATTTCTAGTTAGTTCAGATTCATCAATAGAACTATATCGCAATATTTTTTTTATCCAGGAGACATTTTGACTCGGAAGATAACGGAACGTGACGAAGAGAGGCTCGTAGATCAATTATTCGAACCAGGTAAGATTTGAGCCAAAAGCTTAACATAAGCCATTCTTATACCTTGCAAATTTTGTATAATTCACTTGCAGACCAGAACGAAGCAGACGACCGCAGATTAAGAAAAAGTTTGTCGACAACATCCGGCGAATATGGGTCATTTGCCGGACCTTTAGTAAGAATTTTTAGACCGTCAAACGACTTCCCTTCATTTATCTATGTTTAGAACATTTTCGTGGAATCTAAAATTAATTTGACAGGCGACAAAGTTGAACTGTGCTCCACCGAGTCATCACAGGGTGAAATGCGATGTTACGAGGTTAGCCGAAGACCAACTGCGGATACTCAGGGCTTTGAAGAGAAACGACAAAGCCCCGAGTAGGGTAAAAGTCGTTGAGGACGTTCCTGAAAATGTCACAGAAATCATTGCTTGAACTTTATTCAAAATAATTTGCCTAAAGGTTGGCAATTAAACTTAAAAAAGAAACGAAAAGGCATGGCATAAAATAAATCAATTTCATAAAGGAGCATTACGAAACGCTTTCTTATTTCTGGTTAAATATTCACTAACAATGCCTAAAACATTCCAAAATCATATTAAATTAATAAAGGTTCCGTCGCATGATTATTTATTACGGGCATGATTATTATTATTATAAATGAGTAGTGTTGGTAAAAAGAAAAGAACTAAATTATGTCGCAAGTTGGCAAAAAAAAACAACAACAAAACAAATGCTTCATGATCGAAAATGTTGCTAACTACTGCTGTTCGAACTGCACGTGATTATGGCAAATTTAAAGAACTCATAGGTCGACCAAGCTATAGCAGTGGAGGGGATCTGATAGATAACCCTGGGAACGGTCCCTGCAAAAAAGCCCCGAAATCCTCCCAGCCGGTAAACTTCCCCGGCCGCGCCCACGATGCCCCGCACCGGCTTCCTCTTCACTGCGTTCTCTCCCGAGTCGTTCGCCGGGACGACGGGTCGATTCTCCGACGATCGGGAGTCGTCGAGTTTTGCCTCTTGTTGAAACGTGTTGAGAAGAGTCTTCATGACGTCGAAGGGTGTGGTGGCGGCAGCGGCCACGGCTCCGGCAGCCCCGCCGGACAAGACGTGGGTCAAGGGTTTGTAGTTTCTGTCGGGATTGATGCAGTCCTGGACCCATTCGTAAACGACAAAGTGGAGACTTTGGTAAGGAGCGTTCATCACGAGCTGAGTGCCAAAGCTCCTGTAAAATGCCATCCACCCTTCGGTCTTCAAGACGGACGATAGGCAGGTCGTCCAAGATCCATAGGGGCTGCCGTAGACTTGCATGCGCTGTTTGATTACTGAAACAAAAAGTTTTACAAAAAAAGGTAAGAATTTAAAAAGAATTTGCTATTATTAATATTATTATTATTCTCAAGAAACTTAAGCTTCAAGTGTGCTTTACTGCTTTTGATCTGGTTTCATTTTTTTGTAATGTTTTCAAGAGACTAATAAAAAAAAGAGACCGAATGTCAAGAACCATCTTATGATACAATTCTAATTGAAGTAAAAAATCTTAAATTCACCACAATTTTTATTGAAAAGCAACAAAATTCCATTACCTTCAAAAGGATTGTAAACAATATCATGAGCCACGGTTGCCCCTACACCTGCCACAGCTGATAAAAACAAAAACACTTTCTCTTTAGTCATTGGTAGCACACTGGTTAGTTAATGATACCAGTTTATGTTTAATGTTAAATGATTAATATGATTAAATATAATAATATAACCAATGTTACTGGTGCCTCAATCATCGAAACATATACTGTCATCTTCATTCACTCCAACATATTGAAAGTTTCTTACCATGGGCAAAGTGGTTGCTGCCATCTCTCCTTCTCAGACATTTTTTAATGTACTCGTAGCAAGCGAAATAGACGGCGTGCGCGGGGCCGGCACCGTAGGCCGTCACGTCGATTCCCCTCATGGTCACCCACATGCTCTCGTTTCTTGCTATGCTGCGAAAAGCGTGCATCATTCCCTTGTACTTGGCTCTCGGATCTGGAGTGAGTATTTGCATTCTTGTCTGAAACGTTTGATGGAATGGAATTTGCACGTGATTTTTATGGAACCTCTGGTTTGTATTTGTGTTGTGTGAACACATCAAAACAACTTATTAAAATATGAAATTATAGTATCACTTTTATGCTATCCATTGGGTACATGACGCAATGTTCCAGGATACCAGAAGCTGCTCCAGCAACCATATGGGCGACGACGTTATTAGTCGGGAGAACTTCGTATTCACAGTCTTTGGTTTCCGATTCCATTTTCTAGCTTTAAACTCTCAAAAATAGCCAAATCCTTTCCTATAAACTGTAATTAAGCCATTCAAAACAAATCTGAGAACCTCGGAATATTATTTTCCAGAAATGTCATTTACAGCAATATCAACCAGCTAGCTAGAGTAAAATTAAACTCTAGTTAACATTTTAACATTATTACAATTCGCCGAACTACAAATCTTAGCAACTACACTCTCGTTCCTAGTGATGACCTTAAATTAACTTTTAAACATATGTAGGTAAATAAAGGCAAGGTTAGTTATTTAATTTTGAATAATTTCAAAATCAGTGGTGACAAATATTCCCGTTTATCTTTGCAATAATATTTTTCAATACAAGTATATTTTACAACAAATTTTATTTGATCAACCTTAAAGTTAAACTACTCTGTCAAATTTAGTATTCATTTCATTCCATAATTATAATAATTTTATGAATGGAAAGAAATGAAAGAGAGATACAGATTATTAATTCATTTCTGACGTCATTTTTAATCTGGCATTTCTAAACAAATCTTTTACTTATTGGATCTCTAAGTGAAACCGTCGAAAAGTGCTAACAATTTTTGAGAATTTTATATATTTTTGACTGTTTGTTGAACCTCAGATTAATTCCCATAACCACGGCAAATTTTATCAATTGAATGCCTTACGACATGGTGTCGGGCAGTGATTTCCGTTCTAAACGGAACAGAACAGCTAAATTTAGGGTATTGAACAACGTCAGTGCCATATCGGAGCCAAGCAGAACCAGAAGCAGTACTAATTTGCGTCACAGGCCGCCTCAGATGCACTCGACTTACGAAAGAAAATCATATTCCCAGTCTCAGTCTCAGTTTCCAAATCAGCTTTCCTCCGACCTTAGAACTTTTCCTCAGCATTTCGCAGACCAACTCCGTTTCATGAAGCCAAGACAGTCGCTAAACAAAGACAGAAGTAGCGTGCATTCAATGCAATACGAACCTCTTAGGGAAAGAGCTGACTGTAGATGGTCTGTAGAACCCAGAATCACATCAGCCTTTCCGTCTCAATCGACCACCGTCATGGAAAACAACGTAGGCTTGTCTTCCTCGAAGATGAGGACGTCACCAGCTCTTTCCAGTTCTGCAGTTCAGAACAGGCAGCCCGTAACACCTGCAATCAAAAGACACACGTGCGATTGGAATGCCCATTCCAAAACTTTCCAAAACCAGTTCATTGAGAAATTGTCTCCAGTTCAGCGCAAAATAAGTCTCTACAGTACAAACATTAAAACTCTGACATCCGATTCTGCAGTCTGGAATGAAGCAGAGCTAACTGACAGTCTTCCATCTCATCAGCGCCAGCCATGTCATCAATTTTGCCATCTTCATCGTCATCTCCACAAGTGTTGCACTCCCCAAATCACTCGATACCAGAACTTGCACGAGAGTCCTCCAAAAGAGGCAGACGTCCCGGAGTCAAACGTTCCGCGGGAAACTTCGAAACGGAGCAAAGACAAAGAACAGGCTTCGAACAGAAACGAAAACTCGAAGTCAGCGGAGCGTCGAAGAAGAAAGTTGAAGGACGAGGACATCATCAGAGTGCTAGAGTTGATGGTCAGCAAGCTGGTCAAGAGGGGTTCCAACGTGGACAAAGATCTCCTGAATGAGCTACGGAGAAGCATCACAGGTTCACCAGACGACCATTACACGGAGAAGCGCGATTCGTCCACGTCGTCGTCTGCCTCGTCGTCGTCGTCGTCAACGGACACTGCCTCCGTCTCGACTACCTCGACGGCGCGCAGTTCTAAATCGAGCGGCAGAAAGGTCGATGTCGAATCTACAACCGACGACAAGAAAAAAGTCTTCCGAAAGCAGAAGCAACAATCGAACGTCGCTCAACACAAGACTCAAAGCAGCTCCCAAACGGTGAAATCTACGACTCCAGCACCTCCGTCTTCACCTCTCCAGCACAAGCAGACGGAAGAAACCGACCGATGCCAGAGAAGGAGAACAACAAAGGGCGACAGATCATCCGCTGGTTCCAAAAAGTCCATCAAACATGACGTCTGCTCGACAGGAAGTAACGGAGAGTTGGCCACTTGGAATACGAAGACAATCAAGCGATTGAAAATGGCAGTAGACGATTTATTCGAGAACATTCTGGAAACGATAAAAACAGACCACAGTTCTGTTGCCAGCGATCTAAGTTGCGACCAGAAAGACTTTGAAGCTCACAACGTCAACAACAACAGCAGCAACAATAACAACAACAACATTAACGATTGCCCGACATCCTCGCTCGACGCTGGAGATTGCAACAAGACCGAAAGAGAAATCGAAAGAAATACAAACCACAAGGAAAGCAGAAGGGGTTCGCGTTCTTTCAAACAAAACTTTGTCGACAATCAGCAATTGGCGACCGTTGAAACCGCTGACAATCTTTGCCAGACGACTAAAAGCGAATTGGAACAGTCCTCATCAAGTCAGACGAACTACCTCGACTCTCCGATGAATTCTGCTCGTAACAACGGCGAGAGAACTTCACATAAGAGCAGAAGAAGAGACAAAGACAGTTCTGCAGAAGGAAGCAAGGAATCCCTCAAAGCCAACAATGGAAAATCCTCCTTCATCAATCGCGGTTCTTCGTCCGACAAGGCCAATCAGACTTCATCCTTGAGATCCTCATCACGTATGTCAACCAAAAAACAGGTGGAAAGTCCAAAAAACTTCCAAAGAATGCTCCAATGCCAGGATTAAGCGCTGGCACTGAGTATGCGTCTTTCAATTGATCCTGTCTCTCTAGGAATTTTACAATCATATTTTACGTTTTTCCATTTTATGTCATTTTATTTGAATATATTCATATTTAACCACTTAAAAGCAAATAAATTGCATTCTTAAGTTGTTCGATATTCGGGATATTTGTCCGTCAATCGTTCCTTAGAAATCCTTCGAACTCCTCCATAATAAGCTGATTCCAAAATGGTGGGAGGAAAAATTAATTTCAACGAAAATAATAATGATAATAAATTTAATTTCAACGAAAATTAATTTTTTAAAAATAATTTAAAAAATAATTAATTTTCAATAATTTAAATATTTGCTGGAAAACAAATAAGACTCGAGAAAGTATTTTGCAAACCGGCAAAAAACTAAAAAGTGGAAAAAATTGGAAAATAACTTTTCATGACTCGTTGTGTGTGCGTGTGTGTGCGTGTGTGTGTGTGTGTGTGTGTGTGTGTGTGTGTGTGTGTGTGTGTGTGTGTGTGTGTGTGTGTGTGTGTGTGTGTGTGTGTGTGTGTGTGTGTGTGTGTGTGTGTGTGTGTGTGTGTGTGTGTGTGTGTGTGTGTGTGTGTGTGTGTGTGTGTGTGTGTGTGTGTGTGTGTGTGTGTGTGTGTGTGTGTGTGTGTGTGCGTGTGTGTGTGTGGTCTTCGCAGGTGCTTGAAACCGATGTCAAAATGTAGACGACGTGGTTTCGGTGTAAAACCACAACTGATATTATTATTATTATTATTATTATTATTATTATTATTATCATTATTATTATTATTATTATTATTATTATTATTATCATTATTATTATTATTATTATTATTATTATTATTATTATTATTATTATTATTATTATTATTATTATTATTATTATTATCATTATTATTATTATTATTATTATTATTATTATTATTATTATTTGAAGTTTTTGCCATTTTAAAATTCCTACTACAACTTGAAACACCCCCTCGTGGCCACTTCGAAATCGCAAAGAGGAAAAACGTCTTCTTTAAACGTCGGCAAGATTAAAACAGATTAAAATAGATTAAAATAGATTAAAATAGATTAAAACAGATTAAATGATTAAAATGAATTAAAATGAATAAAAACGAATTACATGATTTAATTGCTAGACGTTAATTTGAAGAGCAGTTCAATCTCAATTAATGTGATACTTTCTCTCGCTGAATGGCAAGAATTCCGTGTAAATGATTGCAATAAAAGCTCTGAACGAATACCAATTCTTTACGATACCCAGAGAAATGAAGGCGCGCCCTCTAGATAAGGAAAACAAGCACCTCTAGGTACTCGAGATAAGGTGACCTAAGGTGTTGTGCAATCCGAACCAACCCCCCTTCTTTCTTTTAAGGGAACTCCTTCTGTTGATACAAATATAAACTTTTCGGCTCGTGTTTCAGCTCGAAGACCAGTCTGCTTGTCGGAAGATTTTGTAGTTTGTTCACCGTAAGTTAGGAACTGCTTTAACTGGAACAAGGATTCGATTATTTGAGGCTTGCTTTGTCGTTTGGAGATGAAACTGTTTAAAACGGGTTGGTTTTTCCCTTTTTTTTTTCCTAAAATTTCAACATTCGAGTGTCTGTAGTCGTCGTAAAGGAAAATGGCGCTCGGAATTCAATTCCATATTTTTCCCTTCGCTATAGAACTTTTCGCCTACTTTTTGTGCTTGGAACTGCTGTCCTTATACCGCTTATCTCACGCCACGGCCGGTCTCCAAGAATATCCGGAGTGGTATCTCGTGGAAATTGGGGACATTCGTTTGACCGGAGCTGGATTACTGGACGCCTACGAAAAGGATGACGTAAGTCACGTCCTGGTCACGACCTACGACAGGAAAAATCCGAAGAATGATTCCGTTTTCGTTCTGAACTCGACGATTCTCGAGCATTTCACTCCGAACATCGTCAAGTGGGAACTGTCACATCCGAGGAACGTATTCAAGGTGCCAGGTAATTTCATTTGGTGGATTTTACAGTTCCTTTAATGAATACTTTTATCTAATATTAATTAATTAATTTATTATTATTATTATTATTATTATTAATTAAGACTTTTCTTAAAGTAAAATCTTTAATTTAATTGCTTGGTTGTTAAGAAAACGCAAAATCTTAAACACATATAATTACAGAATATCATTCGAAATTACGGCATGAAATTCTTTTACGACAACTTTTATAAATGCCATCTGAAATCGTAAACTGAACCGAACTGGTTCTAGTTTTGCTGTAAACGATAAAAACAAAGACAAGATCACCACCGGGTGTTCCATGTGCCATCGAAAGCAATACACAATTAACTGTTAAAACCGTTTCCAACAGACAGAACATTCAAGTTTCCAGCCATCACCATTCCGGACGGAGATGTCGCCAGTCATTCTCCAGGCAGCATCATCGTAGCCGATGTCAGAGACCTCACGAAGCCAATTTTCCACAGGATAACTTCCACGTCCCAGCCCGTTAGAATGACGGAGTACACCAATCCGGTTTGGCCAAACTATAGAGAGTTTCTCGTCTGCCAAGCTAGCCGCTTAAATGGTACGTTAAACAATGCCTCGAGCCGTCAGTGGCAGTTCTTATTGGGAGTTCTTTGGAGTCTGTAGAGGATTATGAATTTTGTAATTCTAACTTTCCGTCTCTTTGCCTCGAATACTTGTTTGGTGTTCCATTGTTAGGTAGATAGTATCCACGCATGGATACACACGGTATCCCTACTTGTGTACATGGTCTTCCTAGTCTTGTAGTTCTACATTGAATTTCCTTCACCGTTCAAGAGCTTGAATATAAAAACAAAAACGAAAAAAAAAAAACAAACAAAAAAAATTTTCAGAACAAACCAAGTGGAACATGGTGCATTTCCAAAAGCCATTTCACATTGAGACGAGGCCGTGGAAGGAAACTCCTGTGAAGAGTGACGTCTGTGACTCAAAGATGGTTCTCCAGCGGGGCATTTGGCGTTTATTCGATGCCCTGTATGCCATCAATAGGTTCCAAAGGTCCCTGAACTTGGTGTGGACTGAGAGGAAGAAAAATAGACACGGAAGTTGGAATAAACCTGCCGAGGTGAGAAACCGTTGTTGTTTGAGATGCCGTTTGAAAACCATGGAAGGCTTTGAATATCACGGGGTGGAAATGTACAAGTTGAGGTCGAGTGCTGCCATGTACTAGCATAACTGTCAGAGCTCTTTTGCTTGGGTTGATGAGAATAATAATAATAATAAATAATAATAATAAAGTAATAATATTGGCCAATAAAAATTGATTAATTAATCAGAAGAAATAAAAATATTCACATTTTATAGACTAAATAAACAAATTCTTGACCCACTAATGTTTCAGATCAAGACCGAATCAATAGACACGGGAGAGTTTGAGGACTTGATGCTGGCAGACTTGAACCTTGACGGAAGTCAAGACCTGTTGGTGTCAACTACAGGTGAGGTCAGGGCCTACGAAATACCCAAGGAAAAGTTCAGGTGAGAATCGGTTTCGGATCGAACCTCATTTCGTATTGAATCATGGCCTCCTGTTTGAGTGAGTTGTTCACGCTCAAGAGACCATAAAGAGTCACGTGAAATGAATTTGTTGGTGATGTATTTCTGAATGTTAAGTGATTTAAATCTTTTATGGTATTATTCATTTATTTATTTGTTTGTTTGTTATTTATTTATTATTTGTTTATTTATTTTATTTATTTATCTATCTATTTCCTTAATTATTTATTTATTCGCGCCATTTATATAAAATAGTGTTGTTAAATTACTGTCCATTTTTTTATCAGATAATTTTATAATTTTAATTAAATAATTTTATTTTTTATTTCAATCAATCATTCAATCAATCAAACCAATCAACCAACCAACCAACCAACCAATCAACTAACTAACCAACCAGGGATCCAAAGGAGTATAAAGTACACGTATTGATGGACTTCACGAGCTCAGTCGATGGTTCGATGTGTCCAAACGTCCTGAAGACGTTCATCCCTTTTACCGGGTGAGGGTGTATTGGATATTGGATGAATTCTTTACAAGTAATCGGTTACATTTTGAAAGTAATTTTTCGATAATTTAGGACAAATTGTCGTAATATAGATTAATTCATTAGTTCATTATTTAAGTCATTTGTAAATTGAATTTTCATCTATTTTTGTGCAATTTCTTTGAATATTTTAAGATTTCAACCAGAGACTTGAGACTTGAGACTTGTTTGAATTGATGTTTTACTCACGAAATTAATAATCCAAGTCTTTGGGCCTTTTAAGTCCTCTATGCAAACCTTGTCACGTCAGAATGGTTGGAGCAGTTTGGATAAGCCCTCAATTGGTAATTAAACGTGAGTTCATTTGAATGCCAAGGTACGAAGGCAAACCGTGGGTACTGGTCGCAGGAGGGACTTGTGGTGGTGCAGCTTATCTCGTCCCTACGAGGCATGCTAACTCTGATGACTGGGGCTATCAGAGGTACACCATCCTCAAAGGGTATGCAGTTCTCGGAGTCGAGGCCGTGGATATCGACAGAGACGGATTCACCGAACTGTTCATCTCTCTGAACGACGTCGGCATCGTAAAAGTGTTTTCCATGAGGAGAGGAAAACCAAACGAAGCGACTACTGAGAGTACCACAACTGCGACTACTGCGACAACCACAACAGCTTCTACTGCGACGACGGCTTCAAAGATTGAAACGACCCGGGTCGTAACATCGGCTGATGGTTCTTCTGTTGTCGACGACGTCGCATCGACCATAACCGGTCCCTCGAAAACCGAAACAGCGACCGACCCAACGGAGGCCAATCTCCCAGACGGCTCCACCACTCCTCAGGTCACGACCTCAGATGAACTTACAACCTCTAACAACCCCAGCTCGACGGATACCGGAGTGAGTAGCGACTCTGGCAGGAGTTCGTCCGTGGAGATTGGTTTCACCGACATCGCGTCTCAAGCCTCAACGTCGAGTACACCATCGACATCTGTCGACAGTAACCGTTCCACCAAACATTCTTCTAGTATCAGCGACCTTACCACTGATTTTACGTTCGACAGCGTTTCGACTAGCCGTAACTCGCCATCGACTCAGTCGGCTAGCGGAAGCGAGACCTCGGCTACCAGCTTTAGGACTACCGCTAACAACGATAGGATAACCACTCAGTCAGGAGAATTTGAATCTACGAGCACAGATACAAAAGTAGGATCGACTACCGGATCTTCTCCAACGGCCGCCGATGACTTCACGAGCGACGCTTTCACGACCGATGGAGAAAGTGCCGTCGTTTCGTTTCAATCGACTTCTATTGAAATCACCACAATCGGGGACCGCCAAAGTTCAGGTTCATCGACGGTGATTGAGATTGAAGCCACGACAGGCTTAGAAGCCACGACTGGATTAACAACGGATGGATTGACCACAGATGGATTTTCAACGGATGTGTTGACAACTGTGGTTTCTCTTCAAACTGATTCCAATATTTCAATGTCCAAACATTTCTCAACGGCTCCCGACATCACCAATAAATTCACTGGCGAGTCCATTTCAACAGGTCACTGGTCCGCAACGAGAGCTAGTGTCACCCCGAGTTTAACGTCAGCTGGCCTCGAGGTCAGGAGCACCGAATCAGCGGCTACCACTCCGTCGGCTCCGGCTGCTAGTAGCAGCTACACGAGCGAAGTCGTAACGACAACGGACCTTGATTACGTCACCGCCACACCGACAGCGGATGTCGACGGCGACAACTCAACGACTTCCAAACCGATTTCAACAACCGAAAGTTTTGTAACTGATTCCAACGACAGCAGCAACACTACTACTTCTACGACTACCATTACCACCACAAGCGACAGATTCACACATGAGGAATACGCTCCCTTTTCATCAGCATCATCATCGCCTTCTGACGATTTGACGAAAAGCACTTTTACAACAACAACAGCAACAACAACTGAGCACAACTCCAGTCGAAGTTCTTCGTCTTCTGACGGAGTCGAATCCACGAGCAGCGAGTCGGTGGTTGAAGCGACCACGGCGTCCGTCGCGACTGAAGTCAGTAGCTCAACGTCCGAGTATTCTGCGACGACCGATGCAAGCGTCTCCGAGTCGTCGCGACGTCCGGAAAACAGCTCCACGTATTTTTTCACTGAAGACCTTCGTACGAACGACGTCGGCTCTTCTGAGAGCGTCATCGACGGTGACTATACGAGTCAAGGACGCACGAACTCCAGCGACCAACTTACGACTGTCAGCTTCGACGACCCGAGCGACAACTCCAGCAGCAGCAGCAGCAGCCCTATCTGGTTTTCGACTAAAGTTTCTACCAGAATTCATTCGACCACGAGAGGCACAACTACCGGGTCGAGTGCTGCCCTCAATTCGTACGAAGGACGTCGAATCTTTGTCTTTCCCTTGATGTACTCTTCCCTGGCCTTGGGTCGCTACCTTTGACATGTTGGGGGCCTGTCGTGGCCTGACATTGTTTTCCATAATATTGAGTTTCGTGGTTATTTTTTTTTTTAAAATCGAGCTAAATTTGACTTTCAACAGCGCAAAATTGTTCACAGAATCATTGTTTGATTGATTGATTGATTGATTGTTTGATTGATTGATTGATTGATTGATTGATTGCGATTGAAATCGGTTGAAAGCGTCTTTGAATTAGTTATTTTTGCTTAAAAATCGTTGCTCAAATGAAGCATAAACTTGTGTTTCATTTGTTTTCATTAAACATTGAATCTGAGAAACAAATCAGGAATATGATACAAATATGATACAAATATGATACAAATATGATACAAATATGATACAAATAAGATACAAATATGATACAAATAGCAACAAAGTAATTACAGCTGCTACAAGGACTGCATTTGTATTGGATTTTTGATTTGATTTTTAATTTAAAATTAATTCATTATTCTCAATTAATTCTCTAAATTAAGCCACGTGGTCGGAGGAATCCTTGCAGAAGAAATTCGTTTATATATAAGTACTGGTCATACGGTTTATAAAGAAAACCTCATGGTGTATTCATCTAGGAAATCATTCATAATGTAACTTTGAAAATAAAAACTGCTGACTAAAGTTGATTCAACTTGAGGTTGTCGATTTCATGACAATTGTAATGTTAAATAATTTTATGACATTTTAAATAATAATAATAATAATAATAAATTGTTATTAATTATTAAGTTATTATTATTCGTAACATATTATAATCTTTTGGAGACCGTGAAGAAACTCGAGGTTTCAGTAGTTGTCAATATCAGACTGCCTAGCTGTTGATGTTCTTACCGTGGTCGCTTGCACTGGGATAGTGGTGCTCTGAAGTGGTGGGTTTGGGCTGGCCCTGCTAGTGGATGGTTTATGGGGCCCGGTGGTCGTACCCCCTTTCGTGGTCGTTGGTTTGGGAGCGCTGGTTGTACCTTTTGAAGTCGGTCTTTCTCTAGTAGTAGTTGGTTTAGTCGGTAGAGGAGTTGTTCTTGTCGTGGTTGGTTGTTGCACCGTGGTCGGTTCGGGCCTGAAGGTGAATACTTTGACGGTGTCCGTGTCGTGCAGAGACACAAAGACCTCGACGTATCCGTCACCATCGACGTCCTGCGCTTCGACTCCTGCCACCGACATGGCGTTCTTTAATGGAATCTCCCTCTTGTCGTATTCCCAGTTGAGGGCGTCTTCGGACTTAGGAGTGAAGTAATAAGCCTTCCCGTCGTCTCCACCGGCCAATAGGATCCAGGGCTTCACGTTGCGACTGATCGAGGAAAAGCGGAAATGATTGCGCGCGGTCGGGATAATTTTATAATGATCGGTTTTATGTTGTTTATAAAAAGTTATGTTAATGAGTGAATTAATGAGTTCATGTTTATTCAGCGTTGCGATCGTTTAATTATTCATGAACCAACTTGCTCGTCGGATAGAAAACTTTCACGGCTCCGGGACTCCTTGCGTCACTTCCGGTCGTTTTCGGTGCAAATCCGTGAGCGATGACGTGTCGGGTGTAGCCCTCCACGTTTCTTGAAAATTATTTCAAATATTATTTCAAATATTATAATGCCATTTAAATATGATTTTGAATATAGTAAATTCAAAAAGCAACGTGACTTAGAATAATAATAATAATAATAATAATAATAATAATAATAATAATAATAATAATAATAATAATAATAATAATAATAATAATAATAATAATAATGATAATAATAATTATTATAATAATAATAATAACAATAATAATAAGCTCAAAACAAGAAACATCGAGGTTGGAATCGAATTTCCTGGAAATGGCCACCTGAAATTAACTGGATCGATTTGCCAGATTTCCAGTGATCCGTTCTTGTTTGACCTGCTCCCGAGGACCGTCACTAACACGTCTGGAACCCGATCGTTGTTGACGTCCCAAACCCTCACGTCGTAAAACTCTCTGTCCTTGTCCAAAACTCTGCCCTTAATCTGTATTCCGTTGTTTTTAAACTTTCAATTATCAATTTCAAATTAGAGAAGTTCCTGAACATTAGACCTCAGAAGGTCGTCTTTCTTACTAGATGAGGGAATACATTTTTATATAAAAAACTTTCTCAAGTTGTTTCATGATTACGAGTTTGTAATTAATTTTATATTTGACGGTGGATATCTTAACTAATCAATATGATATGATAGACCGATACGAATAACCGATAGACTGATATGGATCACAGGATGTTCGCTAACAGCCAAAGTTCCAAAACCTTTACTGATTACGACGTCGAAATAAGCTAAAGCCTGATATCATAACGATAGAATCGTATCATCACCATCATCATTACCATCACCATCGCGCACCTGGTCCGGGTCGTTCCACCACCCGAGACCGCCCTTGGGCGTTTCGGGCCAGAAGAAATTGAGACTGTTCGTGACCCTACCAGTGGCGTAGACGATTTCCCAATTCTCTCGGTTTTGCTTCACGTGGAGTTCTGCCAGATTCGAGTCGCAGGCACCCTCTCTGAGGATGATTTCCTTCCACGGTTTTGCCAATTCGTCCCCCAACTTCGGACGCTCGTAGAAGACCAGTTGAGTCAATTCCTCTGAAATGTCAGCGTCGGATTCTGATTCTGTTGTCGTTTTGGGTTTGTTGGTCGTGTTTGAATGAAAGAATGAATGAATGAATAAATGACGAAGTTGTTTTATGTTGTTGCGTTGCTTCGACGAGATGAGGTTTAGATACTAATAGGTTTTGTTGGGCGACTACATTCTATGTAATGGAATAAGTATGAGTGAGATGTATAGCTTCATTTGGTATGTACGTCATGAGTACAGCTTCGCTTGATATGTTTATGCAAAGTAACTGTTCTCTGTGTTTATGTACTCTACTTCAATATATCTACTTCAATAGATTATATGACAAGTTGCGATGAAAAATTTTCTAAATAATAAATATTAGATATTATACATTATTTATATATTATATTTAGAATTTATTTATATATATATTTATATTTATATTTTTTTTAGAAATTATAAACAAAAAGAGTTTAAATCCAAAAAATAAAATAGAAGCAGAACAACTTAAAAATCCACCAACGTCCTGACGAGGCCCTGCATACGAGGAAATGCTGTTTGTGCCATATCCCACCGAGGTCGGTCCAAACTACCCTTCCGAACTGAAAGAACTTGAGACTGGGTACCCTGCCTGAGGTGAGGTCATACAACTTTTGGAAGTTCATATCCGTCACGTCCACCAGGAGGACTTTACCGTCGTTTTTTCCGGCCAATGGAGAACCGTCGGGTATCGAAACAGCCGCGAAATCAAAAGCCTTATCTGGTATTAACATAATAAAAAAAAATCAAGAAATTGTATACCATCTCCTCCCGGGGACGTCATGAAAGCTCTTTTGAAACCCACCCGGGACTTGGGAGATGTCTTTCGGATGGAGGAATGTCGCCTGGAAAGGTTTCACGACGGTTTTATTGACGTCTCCGACGTTCTCGACGACGTAGGCCTTGTCCTTGGAATTGATTGACGTCGAGAATGACGATGACATGAGACTGTACTCTTTGAGGTTGCCGACATTCTTCAGCAGTAAGTTCAACAATCCAGGACTGTCGACTGAAATGTCTCTGACGTGAACCAACTCAAGCCCTCGAAGATCGTCTGAGCTGACCGCTACGAACTGGAGAAGCGTGATTAGCGTAAGCTTCATCGTGATTGGGCCGTGCATCTGAAAGAAATTATTTATTAAATTAATGATTTTGCTTGATTATTTGTAGGAAATCGTTTTTATTGTTCTCATTTGCTGGAAAATAAAAACATAGAAAGATGGTTTCTTGTTGCTGTCCTCGCACAGCTATGGCTTTTCTTTCTAAAATCTCCAAAGAAGTTTATACAGTTCAGATCGCAATATTTCTCGTCATTAACTGTTCTGTCGAATCTCTTGCAAACATGCGAAAATAAAGCACAGCAAGTCAACGAGATGTTTGCAATTATGAAATCACAAATTCACAAAACATTAGCAAAGACAATTTGCAAAGACATCTTTTACCTCTTCGTAAATTCTTTTTGATGCTACCGTGGTTTCACGGTGCTCACCGATGGCATTTATTCAGGTCCTGATATCTAAAATGGACCACTCGAACGTTATTTCTGATAGTTTTATCGGAGAAGTGTGAGCCGTCATTCAAGGTTTATCAATTTTTTTTGCTCTAACAAGACTAGATAATAGTCTGGTTATCGTTGGATTGTAGAATACAGATATATGCAGTTCGTAAAATATGTATTAACTTGAGTGAGAAAAGAATGATCTCGGATTAATAAAGGCAGACAGTTATTCTTTAAGCACGTTTTAAAGATCAGTAAATGACAAACTGTTCCCTTGCGAGGTTCTGCCAATTTGAGACGAAAGGAGACGATTGAATCTTATCTTTTGAGAAGAGCCACAAATGCATCTCCTTATATTTTGCTGATTAGGAATTATTTGTGGTTTTATTTTTAAATACCAATAGGTTGGGAACCTTAAATGTCTTCAACGAGTCAAACAATCCACCAGGGTTATCGCATAGTTATCGACTCGTAGAAATAGTTTAAGATTCTTAAACAATTGTTTGCAGAATTTTTTAAAGTTATAAAAATAATTTTCCATAATCATCGAATTTAAATCTTATTAATTTTTATATAATAGATAATAGTTGATTTAAATTTTACCGTTCGTTCTGTTCGGATCTTATTTACTTTCCGTCAGACATTTTAAATTTGATCTTGGCGATGCATCGGGGGTTTCGGTTGAAATTATTTTAAGCCATGGAGGCTGGAGCTTGATTGAGAAATAAAGTATTGAGGAATGAAATACATACAGGAATGTCAATCGTGTGAGTGATAAATTATCAAACATTATAGAATTTAAGATTTCCTGAAAATGCTCGCTGTCTCGAATTTCTGCTTTCTACTGTTTATTCGAGTGAACTGAACTGCTAGTTGAACGTGTAAACAGATGTTGAATTTGATCTTCTTACAGATCTAAGACCCTTTCTGTGGCATTTCGTACGAATCTATCTATATAGTTATTACGTCATTCGAGAAATAAAGCTGAGCCAATCACTCGGTCTTGAGGAAAAGGGGGATATAGCTCTCGAGAACCCTCTGTCCTTGACGGATTTTAAAGGAGAAAAGCATTTCGTCCTGGTTACGAAAATAGACAATGGAACAAAAGGCTCAGTTTATTATTTTGACTCGGAAATATTCAAAAACTTGCAGGCTAAACTGTTGATAGGTGGTCTGGTTCAACCAAAAAGTGTCCATATACTACCCAGTAGGTGGAGGCAGTCCAGATAAATTTTTGTGTCGAATTGTAATCGGTTTGATTTATTTTTTTTTCGTCTGGGCTTGCTCGGGCGATCATAATTTGAAATATTTGAAGAACCTTGCAAAATCCTGCTCAATTTCTTTCTCTCTTTTTTGTTGCCTGCGATTAAATATCTTGTTCTTCTGCTCAATTTTAGGATAAGATTTTTAGGGTAAAACCGTACAAGTCACCCTTGCTTATGCATAATTATCCAAGCCCAAGGATGGCTTAGTTTATAACGACAAAAATTGGTTTTGTAAACGCACGCATTGATTGGTAACTGTAATTGCAAATTTTGACAAAATTCCAGCCGGAGTTCTTCCAAATTACGCCCTGATAATAGCAGACGGAAAGGCCGACGCTGGAAATTCTGGTGGATTGACATTGGTCCATTCCGCCAAACTTGAATCAACGCCATTTACTATAGTTACCGATATGTCAGAAACGACGGCTAGATACGAATATTCTAATCCAGCGTGGATTGATCGGGACATATGCGTGCTTTGCCGAACGATTTCCGGTGAGACAGTATTGAATTGGCATTTGATTCAACTTGATATGGCCAAAGCAAACTAGAAAATTCTTCCCATTCCCTCGAAGGTAAACCCACGGAATCTGAACTCGTATACTTTGAAAACGTCACGACAAATGTTTGGAAAGGAAGAGTCTTAATGCCCATGGGTTGTACCGACATCCAGGTGTTCGAAAAAATTTATGAAGGTTCAAGCGCTCTCTTTGTCATCGATGATCTCAAAACTTTGAAAGTCATCTGGGATGAAAAGAAGGATCCAAAATGGAATACAGAGGTCGGGAGACGTTTGGTAATCCTTCAACACGAATATCATATCATATCGTTCGTTTTTTCGTTCTTTCAAAGAAAACTCAGTATTCACATTTGACCCACAAAAGAGCCAAATTACTCAATAAAATCAGTTACAAATCTATTCAAATTGAAAAATGCTTATGTTTAATACATCTATTTGATAATATTGTTAGGAAAATCTGAGCAAAATTGCTTAATTTTGCCAGCAAAGCTAGGGCATTAAGCGATTAAGCAATTTAAATCAGATAAAACATGAAAGTATAGCAGACGACGCTCCTGTCATGGACTTTATCTTCGCCGATGCCAATCTGGACGGCAAAATGGATATGCTCGTGTCTGTTGCCAGCTACGAGGGAGAAGTGAGAGCCTATCAGATTCCTGTAGAATCGAGACTTTTTAAGTAGGCATTGTGATTCATTGTTAATTGATTTTTTTGGATCAAAAATATTTCTTAAATATATGAAAATAGTTGTGAACCTCGTTAACTTAATATTACGGAAATTATAACCAACTGCTCCAATAAATAATAAGCCAACTGAGTGAGGCATGTTTTGATCAAGAACAGATTCGTATAAAACTCCATATTTGACAGTTCACTTGAGCTGCAACTTCTTGAATTTTCAATTTTACAATTTTACGAATTTTTCAATTTTAATGCCAAAGGTTTGTCACATTGCAGTTTGCATTTAATCTATTGTCTATTGCATGCAGAACATCTAGCGAGTACGAATTCCAAAAGATTATTGGAGACTTCAAAAAAAAAGAAGGTTATGACCTCTGCCCTGGCATTCTAAAGACCTTCTTTCCGACCTCAGAGTAAAAATTAAATATTAAAAAGTTGCTAAATGAAATCTAATAGACTGAAATTAGTTGTAAAACTACTTTATTGGTCAGTTTCAGACAGAAGTTAGGCTAATACTCCACCAGAGACGCCTTATAAATGAACTATTATAATTTCTATTAATTCGATATGATAATTTCTTAAGCAGAAAAAGTTATCATCTTATGAACCCTCACGTCTCCATCTATTGAAATGAAATCCATCATCTCTCATTGCTTCTTTCGACGAACTACATGGAAACGTCTAAATTATCTGTCAAGGTACAAGGGCAAACCCTGGCTGCTCGTCTCGGGAGGGAATTGCCACAAGGTCATCTACATCGTGCCAAGGAATAACGATCCTAAAGACTGGTCGTACGACAAGTATATAGTCATTGAGGACTCTGGTCCAATCGGAGGCATAGAAGCTACGGACATCGACGGTAATGGTTTCACTGAAGTATTCGTCAGTCTCCACGAGAAGGGAATGATAAAGATATACTCGTTTAGCGAATCGGCTACTGACGAACCCGATCAATTTGTTGTCGCAAGTGTAGATGAGGCATATGGGGAAAGGGGTGGCGGAGGTGGTGGAAGTGATGACGATGATGACGATGACGACGACGATGGCGACGAGGGTCCAACGGTTCGACGCGGTATGTCGTTGCGATCGCCGTCTGTGAATTACGTGACTTTTGTCACGTCTCTTGTTGGATCTTTTATCACTGGCGGCGGTTGCGTTTAATGTTTAATGTATCAACCGACTTTATTTACCGAATTTATTTTCACTGCCATTCGCAGAAAGAATGTTTTTTGCGATTTTTTTTTTTGTATTTCTTAAATTTTATTTCTTCATTCTGATTGTTTACTTATAAAAATATAAAAATATGCTTGAAGCAGTCACGACCGATTTGTGTTGACTTTGTGTAGAAGCGAATAAAACATGTCAAACGAGCGTCTAACTTGAGAAGGATAAACATATTGCCTGGATCAATTCATTGGGTTATCTTGGCCCGATTCCGTACATTAGTGAATGGGTTGCCCACGGCCGTTAATGCTGTCTTGGTTTTAGCCAAGTTTTGGCGAATTTTTGCCGGTGCCTACCTTCAATTCGGGTTATCTAAATGTATTTCGTCATGTTTTACCATTAGATTCTCTGTACGGCTGGTGGAAAGTGTCCATTTCGCTTGCAACATTAGAATTTTTAAGATGACGAAGTGAATATGTCATATTTCAATCGGAGCTATTAATATTTATCCATGACATAATTTACAATATAATATAATTTTTGCAAATATTTTAATTTCATATTTCTGTCTTATTGTATTGTTGCGTGTATTTTTAGGTCTATGCCGACATTTTGAATTCTAGATTTCGTCTGTTGTTTCCTTAAGTCGGTAAACAGCTTCGCAGATTTTTTGAAAGAAGGTCCACATTAACATCGTTTTTAAAGAAATTATGCGTTTTAATGCTAGAACAATGCTACTTATTGAACAATGAAATACCTTCTATATTGTTAGTATCTCTAGCTCTTTTCAACTTAATGTTAAAAGATACGAACATCTGAATTTCTCGAATCTGAATTTCTAGGTCTCTTCTCATTTCTCTGGTTCTTTAAATGGCTTTCCTTGCCCGTGTGCCACGCTGTTGCAGTTACTCAGACGATACGAAATCAAACTTTGAACCTGGTGGACAAAGTTACTGTTACTGTGACACGACCCGGATTAATGAGCCATTGCGAAAGAAATGGTATTTCTTTCATACTGCTTTCCACTATGAACGGCATTGGTTCTGTGCTCAAGTTCGACTCAGATGTTTTGTCAAATACTCCCCCGTCTGTCCTGAAAGGGAATCTTTATGACCCAAAGGATGTACAAGTCGTACCAGGTAAATGAATAAATGATCATTCTGGATGTGATGTTTGATTGATTTGATAGAGACAGTGAAGAGCGTTCTGACATCTGTACGGCTTTGTGGAATGTTTGTTCAATGTTGCATAATCATGTTATCAGCTTCTCTAGAACCCCATCGAACAATCACCGAACAATCATCAATCATCATCAAAAAATACTTTTAATCAGAAGACATCTTCAAGTTCCCAGCAGTTCTGATAGCTGATGGTGACTATAATGTCAAAGGTCGCAACGGGAGGATAACTTTGGTCGACGTTAGCGACATTTATAAACCCCTCTTCTACGACTTAACCACGACTAAGGTTTTTCCTGCGATCTATGAATTCGAATATGGAAATCCAGTTTGGCTGAGCCAGACGGAGTTTTTGGTCTGCCGGGCCGCCTCCATGATATGTAAACTTTCTCCTTTTTTAAATTACATCCTACGTTGTGTGCATCGAAAGATGTTTGTTTTATTTTCTTCTATAGCACATACGCTCGTTCGCTGGCAGTTGGTGCATTTCAGTGCGAACGTGTCAGATTTGACAGGAATATGGAAAGATCAGGTTTTAGAAACTGATTTTTGCCGCTTTCCCATGGTTCTCCTTAAAGACGTTTGGAATTCACTGGATGTTTTGTACACGGTGAATTATCTGAAAGGATATTTTGGCTTGTTCTGGTCAGAGACCAAAGATGGGAAGCCAGGAGATTGGCGAACTCAAGACCAGGTTATTAAAGTATTTTGTAACTTTTCCAGTGAAACTGCGATCATGGTACAACACATTAAACATTGGCTCGTATAAAAACCAAGCTAAAAGTGCCATTTTTCATCTACCGATTTTGGGAATCCGAATATACCTTTCATTATAGATCTTTACGTCTTCTTTTATTAACGAAAAAGCCTATATGGATATCATGCTGGTTGATTTGAATAAAGACGGAATAAGCGAATTACTGGTGTCTGTCGGGAGTGATAATGGACAGGTGAGGGCTTATCGGATTCCAAAGTCAAACGAATTCAGGTGAGGTCAAGTTTTGCATTCACGTTTACTGTTAATGTCGTTAAAAGTATTAGTAGGGATGGGGCACAGAATTGTTAATGCCTCGTTGTTAGCCTATTTTGTGGGGTTTTTTTAAGGCTTTAAAATTAAAACAGTCGCTTTTGTTCTCCCAGGAACATATCCAACTACACATTTATCACGCTACTTGAAGATTACAAGGGTTCGTCACACGACAGAAAGGGATTTTGTCCCACAACTGTAAAGACGTTTGATCCAGTTTATGGGTAGTGAAGACTTCATTGTTACGAATTAACAGAGGTTTCTATTAAAATAAGGTGTCGTGAGGTCTTGTTTGTTGTGATTCGGTAACCATCGGTTTAAAGCCGGGGAGAGAATTGAATGGTTGATTTCATAATGATTGAGCCTCACTTACGAACAATTCATTCGTTGTAAAGGTACAAAGGCAAGCCTTGGATACTTCTCTCTGGGGGCTCGTGCGGTTCAGCTGCTTACCTCGCTCCAGAGAGCGAAGACCCCGACAACTGGAATTACACGGTCCATCGTTTTGTCGAAGATGCTCACTGGGTTAACGGCGTAGAAGCCGCGGATATCGATGGAGATGGCACGGTCGAATTATTCGTCGCCTTGAAAATGGATAATATGATAAAAGTGTATTCGATAGATTATCCGTTTGATCTCTCTTTGATTGAAAGAGGAAAGTTCCGTCGCCCTCCTCCTCGTGTTCAGTTGCAAATCACTGGCGGTTCACCATCTCTCACATATTTTTTTGATTCCTTCGTAATTTTGGTCATTGTCATATTTTTTCTACCCAATCTAGAAGCCGGAACATTGCAGATCAGTCTTTTCGATTAACATTCACTTTATTTTTTTTTAACATTATTTTATTTATTGTTGTTCCATTATGAAATGCCATGCTGTTTATTTAACATTTATTGCAACGAAACATGACAATAAAAGTGATCGTAAATTGAATCAGACAGAACTTAATTATTTGTTAGGGTCAGAATCATTTTATCTATAAATTGGACATCTTCGAACAAGTTTCCTTTTGCCAGACCAAGCTCGGAATTAAGTAATTTGAAATAAAAACTTGGGGGACGTCTTCAAGAGTTGGCCAAATGGCTGCCAATCCAAAAAAATGATTTTAAGTCACGACTTGGGGCTCCTAAGCGTAGCGAAGCAGTTTTTGCATACATTACAAGTATTTGAAAGGAAAAGTTGTTTGAATAGTAAATAAAACTGAGGAAATCTTACAATTTTATATTTTTAGACCGCTATTTGATATTTATTAAGTATCAGAGAGCAGTAATTTTTCATAACGCTGGACAGCTGGTTAGCGCATTTGTTTAATCGTTAAAGAGGTTAGTCTGGATATCATACATTTATGGATATTAAATATGACTCAAATATATACCAATAACTTAGTTTCCGTTCTAGACCTGGATAATCATGTAGTGGCTACTGGTTTAAAATGACCTCAGAAAGTTCAATAAAGTACAATATTAATAAAATAATAATGTTTCTGTTTAAAATGCTATAAAGTTTTAAGAAATTATATAAACCTTGATTGCGATGGGTTGCAATTTAGAATTAGCGAAGCTTTACCACTTTATCACAGAGCATTGCATATTTTAAAGTTAATTATTGCCAGCTTTAATTGTTTAGTTTATACTAAAGTTCAAAATAAGCCAATTACCTTTTACCTTGACTCGTGTCTTCCGAGGGAACTTTAGCTCTTTGCTTCGTATTTGGATCGTGCCGGGAGTCCGTGTCGCGGTTGCGGTATTTGGTATTTTGGGAAGCTTTATATCAACAGATATTCAGATTTGCCAGTTGTATCTGTCGTCAAAATGGCAAACCTAACTTTAAAAATGTGTCAGTGTCTGTCGAGGAATGCCGCACCACATATCGTTGCAAAAATATTCCGTTCGAATCAAGCGGCATTGTGGAACCAAGCATCATTCAACAAGTTCCTCTCAACTACCACTTTAGTCAGTTCGATGAATAATTCAATTGGTGAGAAGTTTTTTGTGTGAGATTTTCAATATTTGAGCTAAACAGGTTTTATATTATTTATTGGTTTTGATAAATTAGCATTCGTATAAGTTTTCTTCTAACCTCATATCCATATACTAAACAGAAAGCTTATGTTTAACTTTTTATTCTTGCAAAGAGAGGAAGTATTCGGACAAGCACGAATGGGTGGCGGTGAAGGATGGAGTCGGCACGGTGGGAATCAGCGACTATGCTCAGGTTGGCAACACCTACTCGGGCAATCTATTAGAAATTATGAATTCAATTATTACTTGAATGATTTTGATGTCACTTTGTACCAAATGAACAATGTCTTTAATTTTTCTCAGTCAAGGTTCCATCTTAAATCTTTTCATTGAAATGTGTGTGTTCTGGTTATTGTAGCCTTCAATCTATTTTTGAATGCTTTTGGATCCAGGAATCTCTTGGTGAGATTGTTTTTGCTCAACTTCCACAAGTTGGGGACTCTTTTGATGTTGGAGGTAAAGAAACATTTGGTTCCATAAAAATCTTATTCTAGAATTATTATTGATTCATTTTTAGACATTTTTATCCCTGTTTCTAAGTTTGGTTTTGATCTTGACTAATAGGAATTACTTGTATTTAGAAAGTTATTTGCTTAAGTAGCAAAGCAGTCATCAATTTCTATATCTCATTCCCTTTGAATCTATTCATCCAGCTGAAGTAGGGGCCCTGGAAAGTGTCAAGGCGGCCTCCGAGGTGTACGCCCCGGTGTCGGGGGAGATCGTGGAAAAGAACGAGCAGGTCGAGGAAACTCCAAACCTCATCAACAACTCTTGCTATGACAAAGGTCAGAAGTCATTTGACTTTGACAATATGCAGTCGATTAATTTGAATGATGGTTCGAGACCTTATCTGTGTTTCGTTTCTTTAAATGATTTTGAATGTGGCTTCAAGAATTGGTAAATTTTGAAGAACAAATCTTTTTTTTTTATTCTGGATGTGTCCTAAAGTTGATGGCAATGATGTGTAATAAGTTGGGCAATTAAATAAATGCCATTTAAGTTTTAAATTCTTTTTCTTGTCAGGTTGGCTTTACAAGGTCAGACTGGACAATTCTAATGAGTTGAAGAAGCTGATGAATGAAAAAGATTACCAGGAATATCTCAAGACTCAGGCCCACGATTGACCGATCGAGTTCCGGCTCCATCATTGCATATTTTAATCCTTTGATGTCTGGAAGCCTTAAACTCTCGTCAATTATTTTTGGTTGATTCAGACTTGTGTTCAAATTATGATTGTCTTTGCTAAAAGTGCTTTTTTGAGATGCTAGATCTGGATTGTTTTACAAGCTAGTAGCTAATGGAGCTGTCTAAAATATCCTTGGTACCTGTAAACATGATGCATAATAGCCAGCTTTCACGTGTTGTGGCCAACTTTTACCTGAGTCTTTTTGACAAACTGAAAACCAGTGCATTAAGATCCTCAGTTGTTCTTGTCTGCTTAGTGTATATATCTGAGTTGGGGGAGGAGAGTTCTAAACTCGACAAGTTGTGAGTCTGCTGAGGAAGTTCAGAGTTAATTCCTTAATCGATTTGCTTTTAATTTGTGTTCTGGTTTAGGGTCACTGGAATCATCAAAGACAACTATCCTTTCACATTGATTATATATATAATAAACAGTCTGAAACGAGTGGAAAGGATGATAAAGTAGGGAGAAAAGGGTGGTCGTCTCTGCGATAAGTTTCGACCACTCTCGAGTTTTCAGTGTTTTCTTAATCAAATGGCCGAATTGTTATAAGAAATTTCAGTACATTTTTGTAGTGTAAATTCAATTTAAAAGCTTATAAAAGTTTGAAGAAAAATCTTGTAGCTGTTTAGATGCCGAGTAAAGAGGCATTAAAATCTCCTGCATCTCACCGCGATTGTAAACATTCGTAGACCTCTTCGTGGGTTGTTGAACTCTTAGCGCATAGTAACGCAGAATGGCTAAAAGCTGACGTATCAGGATTTTTTGGTTTAAAAAAATGTAATTAAATACTATGCAATCAATTTTTGTTTGGAATTTTCGGGGTCGGAATAAATTGTTTCAACGTTGGTAATAATAGCTTGTCAGTAAATGTTTCTCGAATATCAATGAGTAACCATGGACATCAATTATTACTCGTCAAGTTCAGCTATTACGTCAATCTATGCCAATCCAGAAACCATCTGCAACACTCCACTTCCACCAATAACGACAGTCACAGAAAAACTTTACTTTTCTGGTGCTAACGTTAAAACTGGGGATAAACTAAATCAAAGCCAGTCCATAGTAGATAATCTGGATGGTTCAGTTTTGTCAGATATAGATTTCGATTCTCATGGTGGAAATTTGGCAGATAAAAGCTGTTCTGGTGATCAGATGTCAGAAAAGGTCTACAGAGAAACGAGCAACCTGGCCGAACTCGACAACACTTTTTTGTTGTATCAAAATGCAGACAAGTTTTGTTTTCAAAACTTAAATTCAGAATTTCAGTCGAGCGGGACTGATTTCTACATGAATAGCTATGGAACAGAACATCAAGCTCATCAATTGCCACACTTGTTGCCTCAAATGGAATTGATTCCCTCTTCTATCACACATGACCATCAGTCCTGTGTTCAACAGCCCTGGTCTTCTCGAATTCAGCAACAACTGATCCAAGGCGAAGAGGAGGTGGAGAATGTCAACGATTCTGAACAGTTACAACAGCAAATTTTGTTGCAGCAACAAGCCCTCCAACTGAATCAACTTTTCTCCCAGCAACTTGAGCAACAAAACCAGCAGAGTCATGTCATCCAGGCTGACCTTGAACAATTTCAACTGCTTGACACCTCTCATCATCATCATCAACAGCAACAGCAACAACAACATCAGCAGCAGCAACACAGCATTTCACAACAATCTCAACAGCAGACTCAACACTTGCAACAGCTCTACCACGACCAGGGTCTAATGTACGACACCAGCTTGCCATCTGCCGATGGCATGGTGCTACCGTCCGTCGAAAATGGCAATATTTTATCCAACGAAGCTTACTGCGCAGACGCCCTGGCGGACTTTCTACTGAAGGCCGAATTCCAGTCGTCCGCTCGTCTCTCCGTGTCCGTTTCCTCGACCACCCTGCCGAGCTTGCCTGCGGTTCCGCCCGCCGACAGAAATTCTCGGCAGTGTCGTCCCGCGTCGGCTTTGGACCTGCTGGAAGCGATAAGGTCGGAAAGCAGGGGTTCCAAGTTCGACGGAGGGAAGACGGAATCGTCTGCCGAGGGCGACCACGCGTCTCCCAACCACGACCTTCCCTCCTCCACCACCGACGGGTGTTCGGGGTCCTCGGTCGGGGGCAAGGTCGGGCAGGGCGAAGGTCATGCCGGGTCCAAAGTTCGGGTCGCGGACAAGGAGGAATTGAACACGAAGGAGATTGCATCGAGGGTTAGGAAAGTTTGCCAGCGTTTGAACCTCACGTTATTGTTTATCAGCTATTTAGAAGACAATTGTGGATTAATTTACGAATTCAGTCACAAGATTGAATACAAAACACAATAAGGTAACAACAAACTGTTGTCATTATTATGTTTAATATTATTATTATTATTATTATTATTATTATTATTATTAATATAAATTGCTGGTTCTTTTTCTCGCTTTAAGAAAGATGACGGGCATAAGAATTCCTAGAAAATTGATGAAGACTTTCCAAGAGTTGCTTTTGCATTCATTTTTATTTCGACGGAACCCAATCGCCTCCGAATCATTCATCATCTGTTTGACATCGGCCCAGCTGCAAAGGGGGGCGTCTCATAATTCTTGAATTTGTTAAATTAAAAATCCTTATTTTGACCGGGGGAATGGAAAGTTACTGTTGGCGATCGCAGAGAGGATCTCCAGTCGACTTGCGACGTCTCAAATTTAACCATACCCATGTCGACGGATGTTTAATTTGATTTCATATTATTTAACAACATTTAATGACGGTAATTACTATTATTAACAACATAATAATGATTACTATAATAATAATAATAATAATAACAACTATTAAATTTTATTCTTAATCTGAATATATATTCTTTCGCTGTTATAATTAGACTCGAAAGTTGATATAAAGCTTCGAAGGCAGACGTATTTGTTTCGTTTATGTCCGTCAACACTCGTTGCGAGCAGGTGAACGCGGAGCTAAAGAAGTACAGCATACCGCAGGCCATCTTCGCCGAGAGGGTGCTCGGCAGGAGCCAGGGCACCCTCAGCGACCTCCTCCGCAACCCTAAGCCCTGGAGCAAGCTGAAGTCCGGCAGAGAGACGTTCAGGCGGATGAGGCGTTGGCTGGACGAACCGGAACATTCCAGGATGGTGCAACTCAGGGTACTTTCAGGTGCGTCAATGTTGCCATGTTGGCTTGCTATGGCGACTCGATGGGGTGAGGGCGGGGAGACGGATTGTGACGTTTTGATGGTTGTGGTACCGGTGGTCGTTGCAGCGGTGGTGGTTGTGGTGGTGGCCGCCGGAAGATTGACGACGGCGTCATTCTCCTTCCAGTGTATTACGAACGTAAAACTACGAAGCCTGACCAAGATCGAGCGCTTCGAGTTGATGCATTACAGTGACGTCATTAATAACGGGGAATTGCCTCTATCGGAAAGTACATCATTTTGTTTGAGTAGGAAAAGAGAATCGTGGGGAGACTTTGTTTTGTTACAGGCCTTGGAATGTGGGTGAGGTGGGTGGGAGGAGATGGGGAGAGAGGGGGTTTGGGTGAACCCGGAGTGGGAAGAGAGGGATAGGATTGGGAATTAGAGGAGTATGGTTGTCGAGCAAGTACCTGCTAGATAAGCTGGATAGACGATCGAACGATTTGAGCGCCGGTGAGTTCGAGAATCATTGAGTTGGGACTTTGTCAGTCTACTTTGACGTAATCAGCTCCAGGCGTCCGTCCGTTCGTCCACCCTCTAAGCGTACATGTTGCCCCCCGGAGAGTTGGATCGAACAAATTTCTAAAGAAATGAAACGCAACCCCGAGAGAAAGGAAGTTTTCCCACTTATAAGCCACCTGTATCTGATAGGAGATGAGTCGAACGATTTTATGATCCAGCAATGCATTTGCATCGCGTCCATTCATTCATTCATTCATTCACTCGGTTGAACGGGACTGCGCCAATACTTCGCCATTGTTGTTGTTATTGACGACGACGACTATGGTGATGATGATGATGATGGTGATGATGAGGAGGAGGAGGACGATGATTTATTTTGTTTACATCATCCTGATGGTGATGGTGATGTCTTCACCGACGGTTCTTCAATTCACAATTCATTCGCAACTGCTTTCCTCCTGTCCATTAATCACTTGCCATCCATCCATCCATCCATCAATCTCTCCACCCACCATTTATTTTTTCACTCACTCACTCACTCACTCACTCACTCACTCACTCACTCACTCACTCACTCACTCACTCACTCACTCACTCACTCACTCACTCACTCACTCACTCACTCACTCACTCACTCATTCATTCATTCATTCATCCAATTTTTCCTCCATCCATTAATCATTTGTCGGGCTCTCTCTTCTCTAGCGAGTTCTCAGGAAAAATTTGAATCTCACACACCAAAGATCGTAAATATTCAACCCCAGCGTTGCATGTCAATCCCATAGTTTCATTTTCTTTCTTGGCAAGGAAAAACACCATCATGGCCACCGACGTCATCGTCGTCATCATCATCATCATCATCATAGTCGTCGTCATCATCGTCAACATCAAATTCATAATCTGCCAACGCCATTCGGTAATTGACTGAGTTAATTAATTACATTTTGTGACTCCTCGTCCCTCCGTCGTCATCATCATCATCGTCGTCGTCGTCGTCGTCATCATCATCATCATCATCATCGTCTTCCCCCGACTCCCATACCCATCCCATCACCCCCTCTGTTTTCAAAACATCCACCCACCCTACGGCTACCCATCCCGGACTGTCCTTGTAAGTATCCATGCATCACGGTTGATGGCGACGTTTGGCTGTATGAATATGATCGAGGTGTTGCAAATGGTGCCGTTCTTGTCTTTTGCGACCCACGACCGAAGCACTCACCCGTCCGGACACTCGCCCGTCCATCCATCGACCCCCTGCGGTCACGAGGGTCGACTCCCTCCCCATTCCCAACATTAAACGCGTCTTATTGTGAGTAATATTTGAATTTTACTCTCCACGTTTATGGCTTTTTGGATGTCTTCAATTTCTTTCGTAACTCCTTCATTCCAAGCTCCTTCAATTCCAATTTCTCCTCTCTCTATCTCTCTCTGTCTCTCTATATTTCTGTCTCTCTGTATCTCTCTGTCTCTCTCCCTGTATCTCTCCAAGGAACCAACTATTCCATTGTCGTCGTCGTCGTCGTCATTTTTGCTTCCATCCATTCTTCATGCGGAGAAGGCGCCGCTTGACGCTTTCTAATTTAGATTTCGTCTGCGAATTTCCCTCCCTTACTTCTTGACACTCACTCTTCGTCTTCGTCATCATCTCTGTACCTCTCTCTGTCTCTCCGTCTGTCTGTCTCTCTCTGTCCCTCTCTCTCCGTCTCTCTCTCACTCGTTAATTCATCAATCCGTCCGTCATTCAATCAATCTAATTATCTAGCCATTCCTAAGGCTATCACTTTGCCGTCGTCCACGTAACCCTTGTATCCGTCAATCCATCCGTCCGTCCATCCATCCATCCACCCCTCCGTCCGTCCATCCATCTACCCATCCGTCCGTCCGTCCATCCATCTAGTCCTGATGAGTTTTATGTCCTTGTATGTGGAATAATAAAATGTTTTTATCCTCGATATTCATTTTTATTTTCCTTCCAATTACTTTTTAGTGCTCTTCAGTTATTTCTCTTTCATCCTTCTAAACGACGCGTCACGCCTGCGAAGACGATGACGACGATGATGATGATGATGATGATGATGATGACGGTGGTGATGATGACGAAAGCGTTTCATGGTGGTGATGACGATGACGTAAACGTCGGTAATAGATATCATTGTCATATTTATCATTGTTGTTGTCATTATTATTGATGTGAAGTCCATGATTATGATGATGATTGTTATTATAAATAATAATATGTTATTATTATTATTATTATTATTATTATTATTATTATTATTATTATTATTATTATTATTATTAGTATTATTATTATTATTATTATTATTATTATTGTTATTAATATTATTGTTAATGTTATTGTTATTGGCCTTGACATCTTGGAATGAAAAATGTTCTTGGAGCCTGGCAAAAGGTTGACAAATAACAATTCCCCCTGGCCCAACAGCCATCGTCGTCGTCATCATCATCACCAAAACCATCTTCCTAATCACAGCTGTCGTTCTAACCGTCACCATCCCCTAATCATTACCTCCCCACTCATCATCATCATCATCATCATCATCATCATCGTTGTCGTCGTCCTCATCGCCATCGTCATGATCATCATCATCATCACCTTCACCATCATCATCGTCGTCGTCATCATCATCATCATCATCTCCTTTTAATATCAATGTCTCCTCCTCCTTGATATTTCCCCTACGACTTTCAGGATTACTTTAGTGCCAGGATTAAAGTTTTCCAACATCGGACGACACTCATTCACCGATCCTTTCCATTCGTCAGTCCATCCGACTCTTTACCTTGTCTCTCGTGCATCAATTCACCGATGCATTTTCTGGGGTCATTCGCAATTCAGTTTGTGTTATTATTGTTATAATTATGATTATTATGATTATGATTATTATTAATATTATTATTGTTGTTATTTGGGTATTTGGTCTAAAGATTGTTTTGTTTGGTAATCTTTGCAGATTAAAATTCGTTAAAATTCACTCTCACTCACTCACTCATTCGCTCACTCTCTCACTCAATCCACCCACCTACTCACTCACCCACCCACCCACTCTCGCACCATTCATCACCTCCTCTTCAGTCATTATCGTTCACTCCATCATTCCATGGAGAACATATAGCGCCGACCTCCCCTCATTTAATTTTGCGCTTGAAAAATTCCCTTCCAATCCCAGCCCTCTTTTCCTTGTTTAAATATTCCCGCGTCAGTCGCTCCTGCGGCCCAGGCGTCTGCCATGCGTCTGCGTTGGCGGAAAATTTAAATGGCTTTAATTAATAATAAGCATTTATTTATAATTTAATTAGTTTGTCGTCATCGTCATCATCATCATCATCATCGTCATCATCATCATAATCATCATCATCACCACCACCACCATCATCATCGTCGTCATCATCATGTCATTGATGTTTTGCTGCTGCCACCTGTTGAATAGCAAACTATTGAATGATATTTATATAATAGCAAAAACGAAATGTTTAAACGCCATAAGAATATATTTTTAATTTTATTATTGTTATTATTATTGTTATTATTATTATTATTATAATAATTATTATTATTGTTATTATTATTATTATTATTGTTATTGTTATTATTATTTTATTATTATTAAATAATTTGTATTATAAATATATATACTTTAATTATAAACTTAATAAAAGTTGAATATAATTTTTAATATTAACCTAGTTATAAAATTCATAAAAATTAATTAATATAAAGGTATAAATTATTCTACATAATAATAATAATAATAATAATAATAATAATAATAATAATAATAATAATAATAACTATTATTATTTTTATTAACTTATTATAATAGTAATTATTATTATTAACTTATTGTTATTATTATTATTATTGTTATTGTCACTGCTGTATTTGCTACACATGCCACGTATAAGCCCTCCTTGAAATCTTGACCCGTCTTCTTGAAAAAAATCTCGTGGAAAGTAATTCCAGGAGACGTCGTCCGATATAATAGTCCACCGTCCCGTAACCCCCCTGGGGACGCATAATGGTACATTCCATCCTCTCTTATTACTGCTGGCTCTTTATAATTAATGATTTGCCCTTCTCTTTGTCTCTCGATGCCTTTCATAGTGCTCCTCGTCTGCCATTTCATCATCGTCGTCGTCGTCGTCATCATCATCATCATCATCATCTTCTTCATCTTCTTCTTTTTCTTCTTATTATTATTATTATCATTCTTATTATTATTATTTTTATTATTTTCTGTCGACGCTGAGGCATTGTATTTTCTTTTATATTCAATGGGAAGAACTATTCCAGATATTCCAGGGATGTGCTTGTTTTTGGTGTCCGGGCGATATTTGACGGTCGTTCGTTAGTCGTGTTAGGTGTTACTCCAGTAATGCCGGCGACCTCCGTCGACTCCGGAAAGTTCCAATCGTTTATGGATGCCTTTATGTTGCCGGACCTATTTGAGTGAATGCAAATCGTTCGATTATAATATGCTAATGAGCATATAATAATGAGCTCCTTATGAGCCGATTTTATTATGTTAATTAGGACGTTTGTTCTAGGAAAGGCTTTCGTTCAAAAAAATTCGACGTCGAAATTAATGACAATAACAACAGTGGCAACGATAAATCATTGGTCCTCCTCTTCTTCTTCTTCTTCTTCCTCCTCCTCATCGTCCTCCTCCTCTTCTTCCTCCTCTTCTTCCTCTTCTTCCTCCTCCTCCTCCTCATCGTCGTCGTCATCATCATCATCATCATCATCAACATTGACTGGGTAACTATTGTCTGGATAAAGATGAAAGTACTCCCGTGTCATTTATGGAAGCTTATGCGCCAAGAAAAGCAACAAAGGAGACATTATAATGAGGCTCATTAATTATTCATGGATCGCCCTACTTAACAGTCGTTCGTTTCTCAGCCCGGATTAGAAAAAAATATATGCACACACATATGCAACTCCAGTCTGAGATCGTTTATCATTGGTGTTTCGAGCTCTGTTAATATTAATGATTCCCATGAATATTAATGAGGCACAACAAGTCCTAATTATTAATTATTAATTTCATGCAGCTAGGACTCCTAATTAACATTGGACAATAATTAATTATTCATGAGAGGACCTAATTTGCATCGAATTATGCACAAGAAGAGCTAATTGATAACAAAATTTTTTTAATTTTAAATTTTTCGTTTCGTATACCGACGTCTGCACGTCTGGATAACTTCGTGCTGAATGTCATTAATATTGAAATTACGACGGAATTAGAATTCAAAACAACCAGAAGAGCAAAGCAAATTAACAAAAGAGATTAACAGACGACCCCCTAACCACGGTCTGCAGCAGGGCGTGTGGACACCCGGCATTGGGTTGATGACTGGAAAATTATTTGCGATTGTGGTCCATCGGAGGTACCCTAATTCGTTCGCATTCCTGGCAGGAGAAGCGACGGGGAGACGTGCGACCAGTAAGACAAAGAGCGATGGCCGACTGGACATTTTATTTGGATAATCTCTGAGATGATCTTGTCGAACGAAGGCCTTCCCTCGCCTGAAACCATCTATCACTTCTTCTTCGTCGTCGTCGTCTTCATCTCTTCCACTCTCTCTCTCTCTGTCTCTCTCTCTCTCTTCGTCTCTATCTCCATGTCTCCCTCTGTGTCTCCCTCTTTCTGTACGTATCTTTCTCTGCCCCTGTCCTTCCATCCTGATGTCATTAATAAACAAAGAACATCTTTTTTTATCGTCCGATCCCTCTATGCGTCATTTGTTGTTTTTTTTTTGTTTGTTCTTTGTTTTGTGCTGTTTCTCGTGTCCGTGTATGCGTTCGTGCGTGCGTGCGTGTGTGTGTATGTGTATGTTTGTGTGTTTGTGTTTATTTGTTTCTCCGAACCCTGTTTGTTTGGTTTGTTGCTTGCTTCTTCATCATCATCTTCTTCATCCTCCTCTTTGTTTTCCTGTGACTTATTTCTATTTGCCTCCGACAAGGCTGTCGTTGAGTTCGATATTTTTTCATTTGTGTTTCATATTCTTCTTTGGTGCAGTCATAGCAACACCACTGTTGTTGTTGTTGCTGTCGTCTTTGATGTCGTCGTCGATGCTGTGGTTGTGGTCGCTGTAGCCGCTGCTTGTTGTTGTTAATTGTTTATTAAAGCGTCCAGTTCGGTCTACGACCTATGCATTGCCGTTGGAATTTTAATGAAGTCATTATCATAATTTATGCGAATTTAATGAATATTCAATTGCATCTATCGAATAAGCGTCGACGGCGCGATATTGAATTAGAGGAGATCTTGGAGCCATCACTCCAGCGTCTGTTCCTTCTACGCGTGCGTGTGAGAGTGTGCGTGTGTGTGTGCGTGTCCTTTCTTCCTGTCCGTGATGGATCCTGTCCATTGTTGTGGCTGCTGCCGCTGATGTAGTCGCGGCTACAGTCGCTGCCGCGACGGTACGTTACGAATGAATGACAAAGAAAAGTCAAGTTTCTAGTCGAGCTCGATTAGGAAAAAATATTCATTTTCCATGGACAAAAAAATTGTTTCCAAGAAGGAGAAAAGAGCTCTAACGATGAGGAATATTGGAGAGATTCAATCTTCCAGTGGATCCCATTTGGGGCCAATCGAGAGTAGATTCGTGCGAACCAACCCCAGCCCTTACCCAATCTCTCCCCAATAACCAAATCCTTTCACCCCCTCACTCCCCCCTCAAACCGGGTCAGCCAAGGTCGGGTGCTAATGGACCGTGCCGTGGAAAATCTGCGGAGTCTCTCACCTTCACAGCAGGTGAATCAATCCAGGTGACGAGTGCGTCCCAAGAAGATGTGATGGGCTTTCGCTCGGTCGATGATTACTGGAGAATTAGGACGTTGTCTCTGAATCGGCTTGCCTTGTGTTCCTCGTATTCTTAATCATCCATTTATCAAACGTTCACTTCATTTCTTCATCCATCCGTCCATCCATCCATCCATCCATCCATCCATCCATCCATCCATCCATCCATCCATCCATCCATCCATCCATCCATCCATCCATCCATCCATCCGTCCATCCGTCCATCCATCCGTCCGTACATCCATCCATCCATCCATCCATCCATACGTCCGTCCATCCGTCTGCCCATCCGTCCTTTCATCCATCCGTCCGTCCGTCCATCCATCCGCATTCCGTGCATTCATTCGTCTTACATCCACTCATGCATTCACTCGATCGCCGGAGTGTGATCGTCGTAAATTTTAGGAATTTCCATAAAAATGATTTTTTTTCCGACTTTTTTTTTCGTAAACAAATAAATTTTCCATTCTTATCCTCTCCTCTCTTCTCCTCCTTTTCTTCCCCTCTTCATCGCCACCACCATCGTCGTCGTCATCATCATCATCATCGTCGTCGTCGTCTTCGTCGTCGTCGTCCAAGTGGAACGTGCATATTTATCTCGCCAGGAAATCACCAATCTCCTGCAAGTTCTCATTAATGCCGAGCTTATCAAGATCATTAGTCTGACTGTTCATCTCTACGCCTTCCTCATCTTGTACGTGTCTCTTTGTGTCTCTCTCTCTGTCTCCCTCCGTCTCTCATATTGTATGTGTCTCTCTCTTTCTCTCTCTCTCTCTCTCTTTCACTTCCTCATTTTATGTGTGTCTGTCTGTCTGTTTGTGTAGGTTTTCATCTTTTGTCTGCCCTGGCATTGGTCGTTTGTGTTTTGTTGTTGTTGTTTATTTAATCGCTATCTCGGATACATCTCCAGCGATTATTTACGTCTTCATTATTGAGATTTTAAGAAATAAATTCATTCATTCATTCATTCATTCCTTCGTTCATTCATTCATTCATTCCTTCGTTTATTCATTCATTCATTCATTCCTTTTCTCAGACATTTTCTCATTTGGATCCTTTTTCTCATGTCTACATCTCAGAGTCCACCCGTCTTTGCCTGCCTGCCTGTCTTTCTGTCTGACTGCATCTGCCTGTCTCTATGTCTGTAAGTCTTGCTGCCTCTGACCCTGAAAGGTCAAGGGTCAGGGTCTCCTTCTTGAGGTCTCCTTCGTTACGAGTCAGTCAAAAGACTGGAATTTCTCGTTTATTGCCATCCGTCTTGTCGCTTTTTTACTCCACATGAGGGATGCATCACAGCATCAGATGTACGTACGTACGATCCGTCTGGACTGCCATCCTTCACTTCTTCCGTCCAACCGTCCGGTTCGATCGTTTCCTCCTTTCCAGAATCCCCACCTTGATCCATCCATCCATCCATCCATCCATCCATCCATCCATCCATCCATCCATCCATCCATCCATCCATCCATCCATCCATCCATCCATCCATCCATCCATCCATCCATCCATCCATCCATCCATCCATCCATCCATCCATCCATCCATCCATCCATCCATCCATCCATCCATCCATCCATCCATCCATCCATCCATCCATCCATCCATCCATCCATCCATCCATCCATCCATCCATCCATCCATCCATCCATCCATCCATCCATCCATCCATCCATCCATCCATCCATCCATCCATCCATCCATCCATCCATCCATCCATCCATCCATCCATCCATCCATCCATCCATCCATCCATCCATCCATCCATCCATCCATCCATCCATCCATCCATCCATCCATCCATCCATCCATCCATCCATCCATCCATCCATCCATCCATCCATCCATCCATCCATCCATCCATCCATCCATCCATCCATCCATCCATCCATCCATCCATCCATCCATCCATCCATCCATCCATCCATCCATCCATCCATCCATCCATCCATCCATCCATCCATCCATCCAACAGTCCGTCCGTTCGTCCGTCCAAACAACAGGCGATTCTATTGCTCATTTTCCGTCCGTCTGTTTTCCTCAAGCAACGACGACGACGACGAGGAGGAGGAGGAAGACGACGACGGAGGAGGATGTAAATGACGACAATTACAACCTCGACCGTCAAGATTTCCTGCAAGCGCCCGTCCGCCAAATGCAATTAGCCACTAACCTCCTCTCACTCCATCTCATTATCTCTCGTGTTTCTTTTTCTTTTTTTTCCTGTATTTTTGAGATACCCTCTCACCTCTCCTTCCTTTCTTCATTCCTTCCTTCCTTCGCTTGTTCACTCCACTCACTCACTCACTCACTCACTCACTCACTCACTCACTCACTCACTCACTCACTCACTCACTCACTCACTCACTCACTCACTCACTCACTCACTCACTCACTCACTCACTCACTCACTCACTCACTCACTCACTCACTCACTCACTCACTCACTCACTCACTCACTCACTCACTCACTCACTCACTCACTCACTCACTCACTCACTCACTCACTCACTCACTCACTCACTCACTCACTCACTCACTCACTCACTCACTCACTCACTCACTCACTCACTCACTCACTCACTCACTCACTCACACACTCACTCACTCACTCACACACTCACTCACTCGCCCACTCGTCCAGCTACCCAGCCACCCACCTACTCAGTATCTCTCTCATTACCGGACGAGCCAATCTGTTGCCGACCCTTCTGACCCAATCCATGCATTCCCCCTCTTTGTATCTTCTCCTTCTCCACTCATTCACTCACTCACTCGACTCTTTCTTGTTGTTCGAATTTTATTTTATTTTATTTTATTTTATTCTTTTATATTTTTGTGCCAAAGAAATTCTCGTCGAGTACTTTCTACTTGCATTTTGTACTTTCTACTTGCGTTTTGTACTTCGTCTGCGTTATAATTTAATTCTATAAATTATTTATATCGGATTATAATTTAGTAATAATGCTACTAATAATAATTATAATAACAATAATAATAATACATGACTTTGATAGGATGAGTGTTTACTATAGAATTTATCAATTACCATTCAACGTAATGTAATCTGATTGATTGATTGATTAATTGATTGATTGATTGATTGATTGATTGATTGATTGATTGATTGATTGATTGATTGATTGATTGATTGATTGATTGATTGATTGATTGATTGATTGATTGATTGATCGTCAGCAGGTGATGCAACCGATGGATCCACAATCAGAACGTCAATTCAGAACGAGGGCAATTCCTACGGTGAGTGACTTTGGACAAACAATTGAATTAAAACTTAATATAGCTGTGAATTAATTAAATTATAAATTAATATAAATGTAAATTACTTATATTATAAATTAATATGATCGTACTTTAATATAATAACTCGTAAACTCATAAATGAGATAAAATAGATCGTTAAATTGGATAAATTAGGACATCATTTCCACGAATATAATTTAATTACATTTAATATTTATAATTTTATCATATTTTCATTTAATTACATTTAATATCCTTTAAATTCCGTTTAAAAAGTCCGTCTTAGTCTCGAAGCATTTATTTATTTTCGTATTTTTAAAGTATTTTTATAAAAAGAAAGAAAACAAAAAACTTTTAATTGAAAGAATTACTTTCATTTAAAAATATTTAATTTTATTTAAAGTTTAATTTTTATTTAATTTTTTTAATTTTATTTAATTTTATTTTTTAAATAATACGTTTGACTTCAGTTTCAATTCCGTTGCTTGAGTTAATGAGACCACGTGATTCCTTGAGGTGAGATGGATTTCATTCAGAGTTTATTTTCATTTCTTATTGTTGTTGTTGTTGTTGCTGTTGCAGTTGTTGCTACTGTTGTTGTCGTCGTCGTTTGTTTGTTGATGTTGTTGTCGATGTTGTTGTTGTTGTTTGTTGATGTTGTTGTCATCGTTGTTGTTGCTACTGTTGTTGCTACCGTTGTTGTTGTTGCTGCTGTTGTTGCTACTGTTGTTGTTGTTGTTGTTGTTGTTGCTGATGTCGATGTTGTTTTCATCGATGTTGTTGTTTCAATACTTTATTTCTATGTATCTTTATTTCCTGCCTCCTTTCAAAAGACCGACGACACGGATTACAATCACAACGTGTGACGTCACATGGCATTGATTGGACGTCGATTGTCGTGTTGTAAGAATAGGTTTCTTAATTACAACCGTTATAATAACAATGACATTAACGATGAAAGTAACTTAATAATAATAATAATAATAAATGATAATAATAATAATAATAATAATAATAATAATAATAATAATAATAATAATAATAATAATAATAAATGATAATAATAGTAATAATAATAATAATAATAATAATAATAAATAATAATAATAATAGTAATAATAATAAACAAAGCTGTTGACACTGAGTGTATCTCTAAGGGAGTGTAACAGGTAGAAAAAAAGAGTAGAAGCTAATTAGATGAGATGCTTAATTAATTCCTTCTGAGACCACCCCCAAGAAGAAGATGACGACGACGATGATGATGAGGAAGATGATGAAGATGATGACGACGACGATGACGATGATGATGACGATGAAGGAATCTGAGTGCATGTTGGGCACGTGATTATAAATATTTAACCGTTTCTCCAGCCCACCAATGGCAGACAGGAGTTTCTGTGATTGATTTGTTTTTTTTCTGCTTGTAATAAAATGTAATTTAGAATATTTATTATTTATTTTGGCTTCTATTCGTATAAAAATAATAATAATAATATTATTATTATTAATAATTTGTCTTATTAATAATAATAATAATAATATTATTATTATTAATAATTTGTCTTATTAATTTTTTATTTATTATTATTACTTATTGTAATAAATATAAATTAATCAATTTAATTTATCAGAATAATTAACAATAATTATATTATTATTTAAAATTTATTATTATTATTATTATCATTATCATCATCATCATCATCATCATTATTGTAATTGTTATTATCAAAAGGTTCTTCTCCGACAATCTCTATACAATCGCCTGCGTCGACATCGTCCTCTTCCTCCTCATCGTCGTCGTTGTCGTCCTCATCGTCACACGCCTCGTCCGCCCTCAACCACCAGCAACACCACCACCACCACACCCCATTCTCCGTACCCAATGACCCCATCTCTCCCGTACCCATGACGACGGTACCGACCTCCTCGTCGTCGTCTTCGTCGTCGTCATCGGCGACCCCTGGAAAGGGCAAGGTCGTCCAGAGGGCGCCGAAAAAGCCGCGCATGGTCTTCACGGAGATCCAACGCAGAACCCTGGTGGCCATATTCAAGGAGATCAAAAGACCCAGTAAGGAGATCCAGGCGACCATTGCCGACCAACTGGGACTCAAGATGTCCACCGTCGTCAATTTCTTCATGAACGCCAGGAGGAGGTGAGATGACGACTACGAAGATGACGGCGACTGTGGTGGTGGTGGTGGTGATGGTGGTGGTGACGATGACGACGACGCCGAACGTGCTGATGGAGGTGGTGATGATGATGATGATGACGATGGCCGACATGGAGCGACTTTAAGATAATGAAAGGTGAGATGTTAATGAGGTCGTCATGAGGAATGATAAAAAGAGCGCCAATGACGTCCATTAAGGCGACGACTGGCGCCACTCTCCTAGCGCCGGAGACGTCGATAAAATAGCCGCCGATAGAGCCGATAGTTATTGTTATGATGGTAATAATAATAATAATAATAATAATAATAATAATAATATGATTGATAATAATAATAATAATAATTATTTGAGTTACAGATAATTATGACGCAAGACCATCTCGTTCCGTCTTTCAGGTCGATCGACAAATACACCGACGACTCTGTAGCCACGGCCGCAGCGGCTTCGATCGCCGCCGACGACTGCCCGGGCAGCTCGGCCGTCAGTAGCACGGGGAGTCTGTACGACGCCACGGTCTAGAGTCACGGATTGAGGGAGGGGCAGTCTCGAGACGGACGACGGGAGACCGAATGCCCGGAGAGGGTCGAGGAGAGGTCAGGGTCGAGAGGTCAGGCTCGAGGTCGAGGTCAAACTAGACCATTCGGGATTTTCCTGAACGTGTACGAAAAACTGGTATGCTCATCGTCTTGACGACTATCTTGTTTGTTTGTATGTTTTCTTTTTCTTTGTTTGTTTGAGGATGATTTCTATTTTATTTTTCTTTGTTATTATTTGCTTTTTTAATTTTCAATTTTTATTTTTAGAGATTTTGGTTTTTGGAAAATTCCAACTCGAATTTGAATTTTGAGTCTCGAGCGTCGACGTGTGTTTTTTCCTGTCTTTTCCGGCGTTTTCCAACGCTTCCGAGCGCCACCGACGACTATTACTACGGCTGCCTAAACCCTTTTGGTTCTTTCCGCGAGCGGTTTTCGATCATTCGCTAGGGTAGCTCTTTTTTAGATTCCAGTCGCCAGGTGGCAGGCGACGAATTTGTTTGTTTTTATTAGTCGTTCGCCAGGTGGCAGGACGTTGTGGAGGATTTGTTTGTTTGTGTTTGTTTTTTTTTGTTAGCAGTTTGTGATAAAACTTTTCAACTTCTTGTTGTTGTTGTTGTTTGTATTGTTGTTGTTTATACTGTTGTTTATATTGTTGTTTGTATTGTTGTTGTTGTTTATAAATGTTATTGTTTATGTTGTTGTTGTTTATATTGTTGTTGTTTATGTTGTTGTTATTGTTTATATTGTTGTTGTCAACCGAGGGCTTTTAATCTGAATATGCAAATGTGTTTTTCGGGATTTCCCACCCAACCCTTGCTCTGTCCTTGCTCAATGGGTTCCATTAAACATGGAGGTGATGAATATTCATTTCTTGTTGTTTTGTTTAATCGATTTGTATTGATTGAGTGATGCGATTGCCATCAAACATTCCATTAGTGATGATGATGATGATGATGTTGGTGGGAATGGTATTGATGATGATGATGATGATGATTGGAATAGTATTGATGATGACGATGATGATATTGGTGATGATGATGTTGGTGGGAACAGCATTGATGATGATGATGGGAATAGTGTTGTTGATGATGATGATGATGATGATATTGGTGATGATGATGTTGATGGGAACAGCATTGATGATGATGATGGGAATAGTGTTGTTGATGATGATGATGATGTTCATGGCTGAGGATTTGTTTGGAATAATTTTAAAATGTTTAAAGTGTCTTTATTAAATATTTCACTAAAAATGACCTTTCATTCAACTCAACGTTAGTTACATTATAAGTTCATTTATTTATTTTTTTGTTTACGTTCAAAGGTCAAAGGTTGGAAGTTTACTTTTGGTCGATAGATGGACACGGTGTCTTTGGTGCTCGAGTCTTTAATATTATCACGTTTTATTATTATTTATTATTATAATTATTTTATTATATTATTGTTATTATATCGTAATATTTTATCATATTATTACATTATTATTATTTTATGTTATCATTTATTAAGTTACCGTTGAGAATTAGTATTATCATCGTCTTAACTAAAGTTTAACATTATCATTTTCTAATATTATCATATTCTAATTTTATCACATTATCATATTCTAATATTATCTCATTATCATATTCTAATTTTATCACATTATCATATTCCAATGTTATCACATTGTAATACTTTATGACATTATTACATTACTGTCGAATATTAATAATAATAATATTATTATTATTATACGAAATATAATAATAATAATAATATTTTTTTTTACGATCAAAGGTCAAAGGTTGGAAGTTAATAATAATTATTATTAATATTATTATTATCTTAATTATTATCTTAACGTCTCGTCGTAATACCTTCGTATAATGACGACTCGATCGTATTTGTTCCTACGTATTCATATCCTGGCAAGCAATAACAAACAACATTTCCATTCAACATTTTCCATGATCCGCGGTTTCGTTGGCAGGTCGTTAGCAACGGTTGCTGTGGAACTCGTCCAGTGATGATGATGATGATGATGATGATGATATTGTTGTTGTTGTTGTTGATATTCGTATTCATATCCAACGATAGCAACAACGACGACAGCAACGTTTGCAATACCACGAACAAGCATTCGTCATCGGTACGCAATACGATTGGAAAGCAATACTCGTTTTTGGCGATACTGTACAGAAAAGTCCAGTGTACACTCCTTCATCGTGATAGACGTCGTCGTCGTCGTCATCATCGCCATCATCATCATCATCATCATCTGGCTCTACTCCTTCATCTTTACCGCTACCACCACCACCACCACTGCCACTACCACCACCACCACTGCCGCCGCCGCCATTACCACCAACACCACTACCACCACCACTACTGCCGCCGCCATTACCACCACTTCCGCCGCCGCCACTACCGCCACCACCACCACCACCACCTTAAGTACAAATGTTGTCATTTTTTATGACACTTTTGGTGACATTCGTTTTTCTGGTTTTTTTGTCACCAAAAGAATTGAATTCGAAACGCATTCGAATCAGGAACCCTTTTGGATTTTTGGACGTTCGTGGATTTTGTGACGTCGAATGCGACTGCACGCTTTTTTGTGGAGGACGTCATGACGTCATGACGACGACATGACGTCATCAAAACAACATTCAAAATGGCCACCATTTTGCAGCCTGTTGCTGGCTTTAAAAAAAAAAGAAACACGATTTGCGTGAAGTTAATTATATTAATTAATTAATTAATTAATTAATTATTTATAAAGCGGTAATATCTAATGATGATTGTGATGACGACGACGATGAATATGATGTTGATGATGACGATGGCGATGGTGGTGGTGGTGATGGTAATGATTTGCAAAAGTTTAAAGTTATTAACAAAGTTACGTATAAAGAAATTAATTAAAATGATATGGATGGATGGATGGATGGATGGATGGATGGATGGATGGATGGATGGATGGATGGATGGATGGATGGATGGATGGATGGATGGATGGATGGATGGATGGATGGATGGATGGATGGATGGATGGATGGATGGATGGATGGATGGATGGATGGATGGATGGATGGATGGATGGATGGATGGATGGATGGATGGATGGATGGATGGATGGATGGATGGATGGATGGATGGATGGATGGATGGATGGATGGATGGATGGATGGATGGATGGATGGATGGATATCATTTTTTTAGACAAGGGAAATTAACCCCCAATGGTGAATCAGTACCAAAGACGTGACCTTGGGCTTGAAATACTTGTTAGGCTGAGATATTGGTTTAGGTCGAAATACTTTTTGGGCCGTGGTTTGCTACGGTTGGATTGAATGGTTTTTAAGATGACATTTAGAATTCGAGGCTGGAATTTGACCAGCATAATTATTAATATTAATATTAATATTGATTTATTTATTTATTAGCTCATTTAAATTTTGAGGGCCCCAAACCCCTCGACCCCACTAGGGTTCGGGTCGTGCACCTACGCTGGACATCCAGGTGAGGTCAATAATTTGGTTTTGGAAAACGAAAGAAAGAAACAAAAGGTCGCCAGGTGTCGCCCTTGGACGCTGATTGGAAGATGCATTGTACCTAACTGTACTGGGATTATACGTGACAATCATGATAATGATCTCAATCAATTTGAACGTCAATTCACCAAATTATCGTCCAACGTGAATTTCCTGAGCGACCTAAAATTACTTTTTGAGGATCTTAAAAGCTTAAAAAAAATTTTTATTTTCTGTGTTTTTTTTTGTTCCTATCTGCGTCCATCAATATCTCCATTCAGACGTCCTCGTCGTCGTCGTCGTCGTCATCATATCGCCCAGAAGGGCTTGGAAAGGGACACCTCCTCGAACATGCCCCCTCGGCCCGGCCCAGCTCACCCCAAGACTCGGTGGTGGTCCATCGGAGGCCCTGACACGGCTGTTTATCTCCTTTATTAATCCGAATTGTCAACTGGGAAGTTATTTACGACACACCCTCCAGTATTATTTACGATCTTTTCCTAAGAGTTCCAATGCACATTCATATCATTGGATCCGATGATGACGACGACGACGATGATGATGGCGATGATGGTGATGATGGCGATGACGGTGATGACGACGACGACGATAATGGCGATGATGATGACCACAGGAATCGCATTGATCTGAGTCTTTATCTTCTTCATCATCACCCTACCAGTCAGTATCGTCATCATTATCATCGCCATTGTCATGCTCATCATTATCATCACCATCATCGTCGTCGTCGTCGTCGCATCCTTGTGACCTTGTGATGAGTAAATAATTAAGCGCACCTGGCCAGAAGGTCAAGGTTCAAACCGCCAAAAGGTCAGTGGGTGAGCAGTCGACCTCTCCCCCCCCCCCCCTAAGGAGGTGGGTGGCTGGAGAAGGCTATAAATAAGAGGAGGCAACAGGCGGGAACTTGACAGACGACATCGTTGTCTATAGTGGACAGGTATGTGATTACTGGTGTAGTAATTATTAAATTTTAATTATAATTATAATAATAATAATAATAATAATAAAATTATCTTATTTATATTATTAAGATACTTAGTGCATTATAACATTATTAAATAATAATAATAATAATATGTAATAAGTATTAAAAGCTATATTAATCAATAGAATTATTATTATTATTATTATTATATATTATAATATTATGATCTTTATAATAATAATAATAATAATAATAATAATAATAATAATGGTAATATTATTTATCAGTCATTACGATTGTTATTTGCAATATTTATTTATTTTTCTGAAATTCATCTTCCGACATTTGATGTCGTTTTATTTGTTGTTTTATTTCCAGAGTTGTTTTTAAAATTCATTTTTAACCAATTAACAAAGGTATTTGTGAACAACGTTGGAAATATTTAAATTGGCTGATCAATAAATAATTTCATAGTCAATAATAATAATAATAATAATAATAATAATAATAATAATAATAATAATAATAATAATAATAGTAATAATAATAATAATAATAATAGTAACAACAATAATATTAATAATAATAATAATAACAACAACAACAATAATAATAATAATATATAGCAATAGTAATAATAACAACACTAACAACGATAATAATAATAATCATCATCATCAGGATCATCCTCGTCGTCGTCATCGTCATCAGAGCCATTGGCGTCATCGTCGTCGTCGTCGTCGTCATCATCGTGTGGTTTATAAACAAAGCCAATTTAAGGAAACTTGACCCCCAGCGGAATGTAACCTTCAGACCACCCACGAGTGAATTTAACAATTTAACAGTTGAATTTTGTTCGCTTCAAAGCATTAAATTAGTATTTAATATAAAAAACAATATGCGATAAATACAAAATAAATATTTTATTTTATTATATTTATTTATCTATTTATTATATTTTATTTATTATATTTATTTATCTATTTATTATATATTCGATTTAATTTTATTTATTATATTATTTGCTTTGAGACAAATGAAGTCATTCGAAACGACATCACCATCATCATCATCATCATTAGGGAATTATTATTATTATTATAATAATAATTTTGGGGATTAATAAATAATTTATAATATTTCCAAAAATTCAGAATAAGTTTTAAGGTTGTAAGAGGTTACCAAACAAGGGTATAAAATCGTGTCAGGACATTCGATGTTTGACTGAATAATTAAATTAAATTAAATTAAATTTAATTAAAAATTAATTAAAATCGAGTAATTAAAAAGAGAATTAGTTGAATTTCGTGCAAAATAATGGAAAATAAAAGAAAAAAACTAAAAAAAAATCTGAAAAAATCTGAAAAAAAATCCTAAAAACGATCATCGGTTTCAGTTTACAAGCGCTTAAATGTCACGTCAGAAGATACTAAATAGTCGTTGCTGTAGTTGTTGCTATGCCATGTTTTATGGGCGTTGTCATGCCAACCGGTTGTATTGTCATCGCAATTATTTGTTAATAATTATTAATATATAATTTAATTTTAGTCAGGAGGATTAATTTATTATTATTATTATTATTATTATTGTTATTATTATTATTATTATTGTTGTTATTGTTATTATTGTTATTATTATTATTATTATTATTATTATTATTGTTGTTATTGTTATTATTGTTATTATTATTATTATTATTGTTATTATTATTGAAGAAATAACTTAAAATTAATTTAATGGTTCAAATTTAGCTCCATGATTTAAAAAAAAATAATAATAATAATAATTATAAAATCAAAAAATTTAAAAAAAAAATCAAATATAACCTGAGGATGACAACAAAGAAAGTCAATTCTTTCGAGTTTAATCGGGCGCCATCTTGTCACATTAGAAGGCGACATCTTAAGCGGGTGATAATAGGTGACTTCTGAAGAGCGATAATTGGAAGATTTAAGCGCACCGACGAATCGACATCCGGTTCATCGTCACAGCGGAAATTCCAAAATTTCGTTCCCCCTTTCATCCACGTATGTGTTTCCTTGGGGATTCCCCTTCTGTCGGGAATTCCCTTTCCTTGGGGAATCCCCGTTCCGTGGGGAATCCCCTTTCTGTGGGAAATTTCCTTTCTATTGGGATTTCCACTTTCCGAACCAAACGGTGGACAAATATTTATCTTGTCCATAGGCTCTCGACGTCATGGGTTTTATCGGGCTCTTAATAAAAATATTTTTTAGAATTTTAAAAGTAAAATAATAATTAATTAATAATAATAAATTAATAATTTATTATTAATATATATATATTATTATTATTAGAAGTCAATATTTTTATTAGTAGATATTTATTATTATTGTTATTATCATTATAGTGCTATTATTATGATTTTATTGGACGATTTAATAATATAAATAATTAGGACCATTATTTTCAATACAATCACCAGATGGCGAGCATAAAATTCGGTCGGTCATAAATATTCATGGACCTATTTTAATAAACAATCAGGCGTATCGAGGCGTCAACAGCTCGGCCATCGTAGATTGCCATGGCAACCACCTGGAAAAAGACGATGACGACGACGACGATGATGATGATGATGATTTTGTAAACTGTATTATTATGGATTAAACGTAAAAATTACAAAATACTCAAAAAAGGTTTTTTTTTTATATATTATAACGTGTTATAATTATTTCTGAAGAAACTCGTGTAAAAGAATTTTATAGTCATAAATAAATAAATAAATAAATAAAAATATTAAAAACATCTTAATACCACGGTGATATATCTCCGACGTGCTAAGTTATGCGATCTCAAATTTTCGCAATTTTTGAATTTATAATTTTAAATTATTCTCGAATTTCGTCGGAGAAAATTTAAAAATAAAGAAAAACATTTGAATTGGTGGCTGATTCTCCTTAATAAACATGATTTCTCAACTCGCCTCTGGAAGTGTTTGCAAGGCTCTTGTATACGTCCATCCGTCCGTCCGCCCGCCCATCCATCCATCCATCCATCCATCCGTCCGTCCATCCATCCATCCATCCGTCCGTCCGTCCATCCATCCATCCATCCATCCATCTATCCGTCCGTCCATGATATGGTTTCCATGACCTCGGGTCATGACTCATGCGTTCCAGTTTGACGTAATGAGAGTTGAAAGTATACAATGTATATCATCCGTTCGAAGCTTATGCTTTTTTTAAAAAAAGTTTGATAGTCTTGCAGAATTATTTTTTATTTTATCTGAAACTCTTCGAATTTTCATAAACAAAAATTTAGAAATGAAATATTTTCAATCTCCTTATGCATCAAATGTTAATCCATTTCAAACCAGGATACTGCCGCATCGTCGTCATCGTCATCACCATCACCATGGCGCGCCAGTTTTGCTTCCAGCTCCCCCTCCTCTTCCTTCTCGTCGTCATGGCAACAGGACCGCTGGAAGCGACGCGATCGAACGACTCACCTTACGGCCGTAGGTACCTGGAAAGCTTCCGGGAAGATCCGACGGATTCAATGGAGGATCACAAGTACGACTTCCAGCTGGAAGAATCTCCGTCTGACCGTCCTTTCGTGGCTCCGGCAGAGAACAAGAGAATCTGGCAGAAGAGCTCTCTCAAGGCCTGGGGTAAAAGAAACGACAATCGAGTGGTCAGCTCGAAGCTGATTGGCCGCGACGACGACATTCACCATCCAATCAAAAACTGGGAAAAACTCGTCAACGCCTGGGATAACAAGGGCATCGATGCTGAGGCATTGGCCGAGAGGGGTGATGGTTTGAATGGCGATGACGATGATGATGATGATGATCGTGTTAATGGTGGCGATGATAATGATGGTGACATCACCGTGAAGAGTATCACCGATGACAAGAGGTCAGGCTGGAAGAAGAACAGATTGAAAATCTGGGGAAAGAGAAACAACGACCCCGCCCACAGATACCCTCATTCGTCGGACAACCGACCAATAGCGATCGGGGGTCCCAAGCGGAGCTGGCAGAACAACATTCTCAGGCTTTGGGGCTGAAGGAGTCGACTCACGCGGTGATTCGACGAACCATCGTTGACGATGAACCATCCGACTCAAATTAATGATTATAATTAATGATAAATCGTTTTTAAAGTTTCATTTATTGATCTTTAATAACTATAATTGCTAAAAAAACTGATTCTGCTTCGAAGATTTTGTGCCTCCAAAAGATAAAATTTAAACGACTTTTTGAAGCCCGAAAGAAAGTTTATGAAAATTGCAAACTTAAATCCTTACTATTAGCACAAGTTATGATTTTTAAAAAATTATCTTTAATCACAACGATGACGACGACGACGATGATGATGATAACGAGGAGGAGGAGGAAGAGGAGGATGGCTTCAGGGAATTTCTAACCTATTTTTCTACCTATTATCGATGATCATTCTTTCCTCAAACGAGTTGTTGAACTTTGGATTTCCATTCAAATTGTTCAAGGGTACCTGAATAATTGAACTATTCACCTGACTCGAAACCAGTAAATACTCAAGATGACCTCGATGACTTCGACGACGATGATGACGACAACGACGATGAACAAGTATCATTAAATAAAAAAATAAGGAGCGCAACAAAATCGTTTAGTTACACGGAAGAATTTACTTTTAAAAGATCGTAAAAAGGCATGACACATTCTTCGTCGGAGATTTGGAGTTTGTTCGAATCGAAACTAATTCTGACTTGTAAAACGATTCGATTCGTGAACTGCTTTAAAAAAACAACAACTCTGTTCTCCAGAGTTAGATTGATTCTTAACTCAGTACTTAAATAAATAAGTACAACTGTACTATTAGAAAGTTTTATTAGAAGCCGATTACAAACTTTTAAAAATCGATTTAAAGAAAAAAATACCCAAGTGGTATCTCAAATTGCAAAATCCAGAACACATCTGCAGCCAGTCGAAAGATGTCCTTAGTCGACCAACCCTCTTCTCCAGACGACAGGGTATATTTCCACTGGCAGGACTACCTATTATTTGCCCTTTCCCTGGCATTGCCACTCGCCATTGGTCTCTTCTTCTATCTCGCCCAGCTCTTCAAAGGACGGAACTCTTGCCTCAGGAAAAGCAGCAATCGCACCAGCGACAACGACTGCAACGGCGACATCGGCTACAAGTCGACCGAGCAGTTCTTGCTCGGAAATAGATCCATTAACTTCTTAGCCGTCGGTCTGAGCACCTTTGCATCGGTTCTCAACGGCGCCTTCATCATCGCCCTTCCAGCCGAGGTCCACTACCAAGGGGCAGCCATGACCCTCTTAACCCCCCTGGGAATACTCTTGGTGGCCCCGCTAGTCACTCAGGTCATTGTGCCCAAGTACCACGGCGTTAAGCTAACCTCCGCTTATGAGGTTAGTCCGTATGCCTTTTTAGCAACAATGGTGGAGTTGTTGTTTTTAAATAATGATTGAATGTTTAAGGAAATTTCAATCAACTCCAAGTAAATTATAAATCCTGTTTATCAATGTAATTATAATAATCTAATAATAATAATAATAATAATAATAATAATAATAATAATAATAATAATAATAATAATAAATCTTATATTTTAATTTTTCAAAGTACATCGAACGTCGCTTCAACAAACCGGCGCGATTCGTGGCAGCTGGCGTCTTCATCGTAAACATGGTCAATTTACAAATTACGATCTCAAAAGTTTACAATAATTATTTGTAATAAAAGTTATAATAGTACGTAGATTATATTTTAGTTTTAATTAACTACTGTTGTTGTTGTTGTTGTTGTTGTTGTTGTTGTTGTTAATCTTGTTGTTATTCCAGATGTTTTTCCTTGCTATCGTTCTGTACGTACCTGCGTCGGTCTTTAAGCAAGGTTGGTATTTTTTTCATTCTACGTTTAAACAATTTGTTGCCGTTGTTGTTGTTGTTATTGTTGTTGTTGTTGCTGCTGCTGTAGTTGTTGGTGAAGACGCTGACGACTACGATGATGATAATAATGACGATTTGTTGATTTAACATATATTAAGTGGAATAGTCGGGATTTTAAAAGTTGGCGAGATTTTGAACTCCCTATCATCCATCTATCCATCCGTCCAGCCGCCCAATGGCTGCCCTAACGCTACCCGATGGTTTCAAGTATTCCATTATTAGTTACAGGCGTATCGTTCCACTTGATTGCCTTCATCAGCGGAGGATTGTGTACCTTGTACACCGCCATGGTTGGTGGATTTCGGGAAAAATTTATTCTTCCAGATGTCAATTGTTTTTATAAGTAAATGGAATTAATCGAATGAATTGCAATTGATGGCAAAATGATACTGATAACTGATAAATAAATAATAATGACAATATTATTATTTTGAAAATAATAACAATAACGACAACAAATAATAATAACAACACAGTGACCTCTGACCTTATAACTCCAACGACAGGGTGGAATGAAGGCCGTGGTGTACACTGATTGTCTCCAAATGGCCATCATGTTGGCTTGCCTGTTGGCCCTCTGTGCCCTGGGTTCAGAAGAGGGTTGGTTTCGGATTTGGGAATTAGCTTTCGAGAATGGAAGGATCAATTTGAACAGGTGGGTTGATTCCTTGTTTCTTTGTTCTGGTATTTGTTTATTTGTTTGTTTGTTTGTTTGTTTGTTTGTTTGTTTGTTTGTTTGTTTGTTTGTTTGTTTGTTTGTTTGTTTGTTTGTTTGTTTGTTTGTTTGTTTGTTTGTTTGTTTGTTTGTTTGTTTGTTTGTTTGTTTGTTTGTTTGTTTGTTTGTTTGTTTGTTTTTTTGTTTGTTTGTTTGTTTTTTTGTTTGTTTGTTTGTTTGTTTGTTTGTTTGTTTGTTTGTTTGTTTGTTTGTTTGTTTGTTTGTTTGTTTATTTATTTGTTTGTTTGTTTGTTTCTCTGTTTGTTTGTTTGTTGATTGAATGCGAAAGCGTTTGTGGTTTAAATTTCAAAACAATTATAAACGACGTTATTAACATAATTGAAAATAAAATGGAATATGATTTGCAGAAGCAGCTTTAGCATCGATCCGAGAGCGAGAATGACAGTTTGGAATGTTGTAATTGGAGGAGGAGTATCCACGCTCTGTATGTTGATATCCAATCAGATGATAGTTCAAAGGTTCATGGCCGTGCCCTCTCCCGGAAAGGCCAAAAAGTTTAGAACATTCTTTCGTTTCCATTTTTTTTTTGTCTCAAGTGTTTGATGTTCTTATAGTACAACAAGTTGTTATAAAAAAAACAATTTCAACCTCTCTGAAGAAGTACATAGACATACAGTACATAGTACATACTTCATATGTCTCATACTTCAGTATATTTCATATTATATTTTAAATAATAAATTATAAAATATTTCCATAATTATTTTAAGGGTAATATACGTGACAGCGGTTTGTACGTTCCTCATGTACGGCTTCATCACATTCGTCGGTCTGGTGATTCACTCCGCCTACTTCAAATGCGATCCAATCGTAAAAGGACACATCAACAGACCCGATCAGGTTCAACTGCGATTGGCTTGTGACGGGCACGCCTTCCTCAGTTACGCAAATAGAATCACTTTAATTCAGTGCCACCAATAATAATAATAATAATAATAATAATAATAATATTAATATTAATAATAATAAATATAGGCTAACTGATTACTGCAGATATTTGTCTACTTTATGATGACTACATTCGGAAATCACAGAGGAATGCCAGGTTTGATCGTGGCCGCCATATTTGCAGCAGCCCTTAGGTAATGATGATGATGATGTCTTCTGAATTCGATAATGATAGTTAGTAAAGTTATTGATTCCACAGTAGGGCCATGCTACCCTCTTGTTTTATCTTTTTGAGATCCTAACTATTAGATCTAACTATGCCAATGGGCTACAAAATGATTTAAGAGAGTTTTCATTGGCTCGTGTTTTTAGCTCCATCAGCTCGGCCATCAATTCGCTGTCAGCTGTTTTTCTCGAGGATGTGATTGGTCCGGCATTTGAACATCTCAGGAGGGGCAAACTTTCTGATTTGTCGAGGGAACGCATCGCCACGGTTGCTGGTCATAGAAGCAAAAAATATATTTTACAGGATGATGATTATTATGACGATAACGGTTTTGATGATGATGATGATGATGACTACGACAACGACGATGCTTATATCGACGACGATGACGACGACGATGGTGAAAGCTATTAAAAATTCAAATTCGAATAACTTATTATTGAATATCATCTCTTATTACTGTCAAATATTTATCCAGTGGTCGTATCAGGCTTGGTCACCGTAGGATTGTCTTTCTTAAGCGAGAAGTTAACGTCTCAACTCTCCCAAGTTATACCCACTATTTGGGGAGCCATAGGCAGTCCCCTGGGTGGAATGTTTCTTCTCGGTCTCTTCTTTCCTTCATGCAATGCCCACGTGAGTACATCCGAACGTGTAAATGTAATTTATTTGTATAATTATTTGTTTAGCTCTGGTAAACTAGTCTATTCATATTCCTATAGGGAGCTATCATTGGCTGTTTAGGAGGTCTTGCGCTTACTCTTTGGTTTGCCATTGGCAGTTTTAACTACGCCCCGCCCACTCCGAGTCTACCAATCGGAGCATGTCAGGGAAACCTAACTGTGACATTGCCCCTTTCTCCAACCAATGAGACGTCAGTAAAGAAAATTAAAACTTTTTTGGTCGAGAAATTGTCAACAACGGTCATTTTGATCTTAATACATCCATATGTCATGCATACACAGTAAATATGTATATTATTAATAACATTAATAGCAATATTATTATTATTATTACTATTATTATTATTATTACTATTATTATTACTATTATTATTATTATTATTATTATTATTACTATTATTATTATTATCAACAGAGAAGCCCATTCACCAGTGGTGGAGTTGTACAGAATTTCATTCTTTTGGTATGGTTTCATAGGAGTTGGAGCAACAATCATCATTGGTTGTCTGGTATCCTTGGTAACTGGAGGATGCAAGACAAGTTGTCTTAATTATAATATTATCATTTAATTGTTAATATTCATAATTGTAAAGAGAATATTCGTAATCTAATTGTTTGTAAATAATAACACTAATATTGCACTAACATGCAGTAATAATAATAATAATACCAATAATATTAATATTAATAATATTAGCTGACAAAGAGATGAAAAAGCACTTGTGGTTCTCGTGTGCCGATGTGTCCTGTTCTTGTTGCCGTCCTGAAGTTTGCCCCAGACGTTGGGGACCTACCCATAATGGGGATGATGACGAAGATAAGGACGTCGGTGCAAACAATGGCGCCGAAAGTAGCAGAAGAGGAGAAGTGGATCTTGGAGGAGGAGTGGTCAATTATGCTTACAGTGGTGATGCCGATGTTGTACTGAAACAAGTTGGTGAATGACTGTTGTTATTTAACTGTAACTGATACTTTGGTGTCATTAGTAATTACATTACTAAGCATTTATTTTCAGCTCAAAAGAATCTCTCCGGAAAATGGACAATGAATTTTTTTTTATATATATTAGTCCGAACACAGGATTTGTTTATTGATTCAATAAAGATTGTTTTGGAAATTTTGAGTGGTGAAATTAATCAAAATACACAATAAATAGAAAAGCAAAAATATATCATTAAAATTTGTTAAGGAAAATTTTTTCCAGTCTTTTTTCTTCACGAAAATGATTTTAATCAATTATGGAGTGTCTACATGTGCGATGGAGTCCGGTCTCGGTTTTTCCAGTCCTCTTCTGTAATTACTAAAAAAATACTTGCAATTTTTGTAAATTGAAACATAAGTAATCGGAGTATTCAAATTTTCTCATAATAAATTTTTTAAAGATAGTGTGATAAAGTTTTAAAAAATTATTTCGTTATGCAATTCAGCATTTTACCTCAGCGCCTTTGTTTAGGTCTAAGATCGTAAAGGTGTGACTCGTACATTGACAGTATAGTGATCGTTCTGCAAAACAACTAAGAAGAAATTTATAGGATCGTCTCGTTACATCGAATCCGCCAGACAATAACAGTTTAATAAGCCCGAAAAATGTATTTGAGAACCAAATTTCAATGTTTCGGGTTTATTTGTATATTACCAATCCTATACGTTTGCAGTGAGTGAATTTCCTTGTGATAATTGTAATGTGATTGTTAGTTTTTGTATTAAATATTATTATTATTTTACATTTAATTCTGAGATGATTACGTTAGATTAAGTTGTTTTTAAAATTCTTAATTAGGCCTAAAGTAATAAAATCTTTAACCCTAACTTAACTTTCTATTATTTTTTCTATTATTTTATTTTTATCGTTAAGGTTAAATTATAAAAAAAAAAGATAAAACTCTAAGCTAACTATTTCTTATAAGAAACATTATATTTATGATTTAAGATTGCTTAATTTAATGGAAATAACCAAGATAATCATATTTTAAATTGATCACAAACTATGATAATGATTGTTGCTAAAATGATGAGACGTATAATTGATATCATAATGTTGATAACAAGCAGTTGATCAGTGCTATCATGTTTGTCGATAGCAATTAATCTTATCGTTAGTGATAAGATATGCCTTTACTTTCTTGTCTAATTTAAACGGCAAATTATTTAATAAATTAGTTATTTAATTATTTCAATTTGAATGGTTATTCAATTAATGATGTCATTATTAGTATTATTATTATTGCAAACCATTTAATCATTTTTGACATTTATCAACTTAGCAGTTTGGTCGAACCAGGAAATTCACGATCAGAAAATGGAAGTTAGGTGAGTTGACGGCCATATTGTGTGGTGATGATAATGATGGTGGTGGTGATGATGATGATAATGGTGGTGGTGGTGATAATGGTGGTGGTGATGGTGGTGATGATGATAATGGTGGTGGTGATGATGATGGTGGTGATGATGATGGTGACGTTGATAGTGAAAGGATGACATGGAATCCAGGTCTCGTCAGTTTTCATCTTTTTCTTTTCCAATTGCAGTGAACCTGGCAACGGCGAATCCCTTGCAGCCCAACAACATCAACAACAACAACAACAACAACAACAACAGAAACTCACCTTCAAAAACGAACACGACATTCTTAAGACGGTCCGAAGACTGGAAAATAAGATTGCGGTCCTAGAAAAAGAGTGAGTTGATGGTGATAATGATGTCAATGATGGTGATAATGATGTCAATGATGGTGATGATGATGATGACGATGATGATGATGATGATAACAGTTGCGATGGTTTTGTGATGGTGATGATGATGATTGCAATGACAGTAATAGCAGGCTGTGATTTTGTGTTAGTGATAACAATGATGATGATGATGGGATGAGAGATGAAGAAATGAATGAAATCATTGTTTTGAAGTGAGATATTGATCGCTCATTGCTTGAAAATTGATTATTAATTTTTCCTCAACACAATTGCTTCAGTGATTATCATGTCCACCATCATCATTGTCGTCGTCATCAGCATTAATGTTTGGGAATGATTAGAACCACACCTATGCACAGAATTACATTTGACCCACTAATCACTGAATTTACAAATGAATTGATTGATTGATTGATGTGAATGATTGATTGATGTGAATGATCGATTGAACATCTGAGGCAGACCATGAATTGTTGCTTATCAACTCTTAAAGACGTGCTTTTTGCCTTTTAATCCTTTTAATTCTCCTTCTTATTCTGAAGAAAATGTGAATATTTTAATATTTAATAAGAAATTATTATGGCCTGTAATTGTAATTTAATCAACGTCATCATCATCATCGTCGGCAGTAGCTGTGTTTAAATTTGTCTTCTGTTCCGTTATTTAGTCAGTAGTGGGTCATCAATAACTTGCTTGATTTAATGTAGATAATGCAATCATGCAATCACGTGCTTGCAGTGCTTGCGTGAATGTTGCTCGTTCTCTGATTGGTTGGTTGGTTGCAACTGCTTTCTTTCTTTCGTTGGTTATTCTGCAGTTCCAAAAAAAAAACAAAATATTTACAACTGAGTGTGGGTAATTAATTAATCCAATAATTTAAATTCTAAATTGTTTTTAAATTGCTTTTAATTCAGCAAGAAAAATTATCCAGAGGTGAAGTTTCTGAACTACAAGGATCGCAAGAGGATTCTGGTGAGCATTCGACCATCACTTTGCCATCATCATCATCATCACTATCATTGCTTATGATTATCATCAACACCACCATCATCATCATCATCACTACTACCATTGCTTATGATTATTATCACCATCATCATCATCACTATCATTGCTTATCACCACCACTACCATTACTAGAACATTTCTATTAACTCCGATCTCCAACCCCAATACAGGTGACCGGCGGTGCAGGCTTCGTGGGGTCTCACCTGGTCGACAAGTTGATGATGACGGGTCACGAGGTCACGGTTGCCGACAACTTCTTCACGGGAAGGAAGAGGAACATCGAGCATTGGATCGGACACGAGAACTTCGAACTGCTCAACCACGACGTCGTCGAACCTTTGCACATCGAAGGTGAGTCGCTCAATTCGGTCCGTCGGTTCGTCACGCTCTCTCTCCGATCGAGCGCGACCGGAATCGATCGCGGTCGATTTTTCACTTTTTTTTACAAAACCGAGAAACCGCTCGTCCGTGGACGTCACGCGTATTCGTTAGAAACGAGCGATTGGTTGTTCCGGTTAGGGATATATATTGCCGAGCGGGGCCTCATTCTGCACGTGTTCTCGAAGGGCTCATTAATATTTTATGCTAATTTGTTTGACATGATGACTCGCTAAATGCTGATGACGATTCTTCCTCCTTTGGCAGTGGACGAAATCTACCACCTGGCGTCGCCAGCCTCTCCTCCGCACTACATGTACAACCCCATTAAGACCATCAAGACCAACACCCTGGGTACCATCAACATGCTAGGTGAGTGACGATGATGATGATGATGATTGTGATGGTGTTGTGTGATGGTGATGATGATGATGATTTGAACTCGTTGTTGTTTCAGGCCTGGCAAAGAGGGTGAGGGCAAGAATGCTGCTTGCTTCTACTTCTGAAGTTTATGGAGGTGAATGTTTGCTTATTATCTCGATTTATAACTATAATCTTTATTTATATTAGTCATTAATAAGTAATTAATTATCATATTCTCGTGAGTTTAGGGTTGACCAAACTGGCACTAGCTGGTTAGGACTTTTTGTTGCAAATAGACCATTGTTTGCAAATTGCTCCCATCACATTTAACTTGTTCTTAACGATTCATAACTTAACTACTTATTATTTACGATTTATAACTTGACCTTTTTCACCTACCTCAAGACCCGGAGGTTCATCCGCAGAAGGAGGAATACTGGGGGCACGTGAACCCCATCGGACCGAGGGCCTGCTACGACGAGGCCAAGAGGATCGCAGAGACCATGTGCTACGGATATCAGAAGCAGGTTTGGAAGCGTGTTTTTGTGTTTTGTTTTTTATCGCAACCATGAGATGTTAGCCGGTTAGGGTTATTAAGGTCGCTGTTGTGACTGTAAACCATGTTGTTTTGCTTGTATTGAAAACATAGCACAGTTCATACCCCTGGAATGGCCGTGGAACGACTTATGACATTATAATCATCTGTCGGTCATCGTTATCATAACCTTTGTCATCATTATCATAACCTTTGTCATCATTATCAGGAGAAGGTCGACGTCAGAGTGGCCAGGATATTCAACACGTTCGGACCTCGGATGCACCTCAACGACGGAAGAGTTGTCAGCAACTTCATCCTCCAGGCACTCCAAGGAGAACCCATGACGGTAAGCATCATCATCATCATCATCATCATCATCATCAACGTCGTAGTCGTCGTCATCATCTGTTAGAGTGATCATTACCTCATCATCATTATTAGTACATCATCAGGGTGTTTGTCTAACATAATGATAAAAAAAAGTCATATTAGCAAATAATTAAATTCCAATTAATTTAATGTTAATAACTTTAATCTTAAATATAATTTAAATTCACCCGACTGATCTCCCTCATTCATCCTCCATCTACAAATCCCCAGGTTTACGGCGAAGGTCAGCAGACGAGGTCATTCCAGTACGTCACCGACCTCGTCGACGGACTCGTTGCCCTCATGGCCAGCAACTACACGAAACCCGTGAACATCGGAAATCCAGACGAACACACCATCCTCGACTTTGCAAACATCATCAAGAAGCTCTTGGGTGAGTGGTCCTGATGATGATGATCGCTCGACCAAACTTTGGCAGCGAATTTTACTTAAGCAGCCAATATGGGACAACCCCATGAGAGAGAGAATTATTTTGCGGCCATTTTAGTGCAAACCGATTTTAAGTGAGACGCGATGCCAGCCTAGGCCGCGTCTCACATTGTCTCCGTGTTTCCACGCGCCTGTCTCACGTGTTCTTTCATTTCCAATCCAGGTGGGAAAAGCGCCATCACGCACCTGCCCCCCGTCGAGGATGACCCGCAGAAGAGGAAGCCGGACATTTCTGTCGCCAGGAAGCACATCGGGTGGGAACCGAAGGTAATTGCGATGCATCGTTGTTAATTGTTTTTAATTGTTCTGAATTATTTGCTTGTGTTTATCTTATTATTAATTGTTGTTTGCAATTATTTGCTGTTTTGCCTGAAAGGTTGTGAGGCTTGAGAAATTAAAAAACAAATTTGAAATAATAATAATAGTAACAATAATAATCATAATAATAGTAATAATAATAATAATAATAATAATAATAGCTCTTATATAAGGAAAAATTTGTGATATTGATTTAGTTGCTGACATCTGAGGTCGCATCAAATTATGTTGTTGTTGTTTTAATCAATAGTTTCAAAACATTTATTGCCAACACTTAAAGTATCATCATCATTATCAATATCATCATCATCATCATCATCATTATTATCACAATTATGTTCATCATCGATATCATTATCATCATCATTATCACGTTCATCATCATCATCATCATCACAATCACGTTCATCATCATCGATATCATTATCACAATCATGCTCATCATTATCATCACCAGGTACAGATGTTGGTCGGAATAAACAGAACCATCGAGTACTTCAGGAGCGAACTGCAGCGCAAGAAGCACAGCGAGAGGAACATCTGGAAGCCCGAATATTAATGAGGGGGGTGGGGCCGATTAATTATTCATGATTTTGTTAATTATTTTGTTACTTGTTGCCATTGCACAACTTTTTCGTGTGCGAATAAATTACTCTGTGATGTCTACGCCCTCGTCGTTCGTTAGGAAGATGATGATGACGACGACGATGATGATCATCATCATCATCACGGTGTCACCGACTCCCGTCACTGACGGTTTTGTTTCTTGTCGCCCATTGTCTGATCGTACCGTTTTTGCATGCAACTGATTATTGTTATGTCGAAGATCTTGATGCATTTTGCGAGCACGCGTGTTCACCGACTGCTAATTAATTATTCACGACCCTGTCATCTCGGTCTCCCGCTCTTGTGCACGGCACCGAGGGATGTTTACTTTTTTTTACGTCTGCACGGCGGCTTCTTGCCACCCACGAGAGACTCGACCGATTATTTATTCGCGTTCGCTTCCGTCGTCATTGACAACAACGACGACGATGACAACAAATTCCGCTTCTCTTAATTCGACCGTTTGCGAGTGGGTTTTTACTTCTTTCTTTTTTTTAACTTTCATTGTTTTCATTTCAACACCATCATCGATGACTGCGCTTTTGAGATGGAATCTGACGGATTCCGACCTCCTCGTCCGGAGCACGACACGTGGACGCGAACGTTATGTTTTTGTATTTAATTATTCATCAATTTTTAAACTCCTCCTCCTTCCCACCTGAGTATGTTAATGAACTGTAAATAGGAAATTGTGATGAAGACATTCATTTGCATACTAACTGCATTGTACAGACCTGGCGTCCATATTTAACAACTTCATGAATATTAATTAACGGGGCGTGGGATCGTAACTTCTGGGTCCATTGGAAACCATTGGAGTTTGGGATGACATGACGATAATTTTGAATAAATTACTTTTGAATAAATAATTTTGAATAAATTACTTTTGAATAAATTACTTTGTCTTTTTCGAATTTGTTACTTTAATAAATAACATTAAAAAAAAAATCCGAAAAATATCTGAAAATTCACAACTGTAGGATATTCAAGTTGAATGGTTTTTACAAAATATGGTGCGTCCACTGTCTCCAAAATAATGCCATTTTAAATCTCTACATGGGAGGGGGGCTTGTCTGCCATCAGTCCACGGGAGTGTCCCTGGGGGTCCTCGGCTTGTCCACGCTGCTTTCTCGACTCCTCAACTTTCTCACCATCCCGCTCAGGCAGTTCAGGGACTCGGCAAGTCTCGAAGCGAAGTCCGGCCTCCTGGGACTCCGAGATCCAAGAGTTTCGTTCGCGGAGGAGATCGTCTCGGTGTTGTCGCGGTCTGCTCCTCCTTCACCTTCGTCGTCGGGTCCGAGGTACCCCCTGTCGATCAGGAACTTCCTGGCATCCTCCGAACCCTGGTGGTAGTACCTGGTCAGGATGGCCACGGATGGAGGAGAAAAAATGTGGACGCCCCTCGTCAAGTTGTCCAGGGACACCTGGTTCGGGAAAGATTGTAAGATGAATCGTGGAAATCTTTTTGATGTTTGATTTCTCGTTTAAAAAAAAAGTCAAATATCCGTAGAAATTTAATTCATTAATTGACAAAAGGGGAGGAGACCTACTTAACATGACATTATGTTAATTAGTAGAAGATGAACTGAGACTGTGGCCCAAGTTAAAAGCACTCCATGTTATTGCACTCCATGTTATTGCACTCCATGTTATTCTGCTCCATGTTATTGCACTCCATGTTATTGCACTCCATGTTATTGCACTCCATGTTATTGTGCTCCATGTTATTGCACTCCATGTTATTGCACTCCATGTTATTACAAACTAGTAACTACTAACTAATACTAACAATTTACCTACAGACCAAAGACAATACACTCGAAAACCTACATGAAAAGTCACCACATTTCAAAAAGAACACGTTAAGCAAAAAAAAAGGCTCACTCACTCACTCACTCACTCACTCACTCGCTCCTACCTTAAAAGTCTGGTTTGCAACCGTCAAGTGCTTGTCGTCTTCAGATCCGTCGCAGATGTTTATCGACGGACTGATGTCACTCTTGCCTTCGAAGGGCGACACTTTGATCGTGGTGCCCTCTGGTAAGTCAGGCAGGTTGTCCGTGAGACCCCCGTCGCAGTATTTCTTGAAATTCGTGGAAGTGTATTGACAGTTAGATCGGATTAGATTATTTATTTATTTAATTAATATTAGAATTATACTTCAATTAAAAAAAGAGTGTTATTATTAATATTAATACTGCAACAATAAAGAAGTTTAAATTTTGTGAATATTTATTCCAGCATTTAAAATTTAATAAATATTCAGTTGAAAAATCACACCTTGTCTCCGATGGTTACCGAAGTTGCAGCAGTGATGAGAGGTATGCAACTGCTTGCCAACAGGAACTGAAAAATCCACTCAAAGTCATCTTACAAATAAAACCATCTTTTTTCATATCAAGTGATTAATTTAATGTTATTATTATTATTATTATTATTTAACATAGTTGTATCATTGTAATATTCAAAAGGAAAAATTCATTAACGAAATAACGAGCCATTAAAATCCAAACGTCGTCAAAAAATTGTTTTCAATGAGACCTGAATGAGATTCTTCCTGGACGAGAACTCAGAAATAAGTTCGTTTTCCTTGGTCTCTGCGTTTGTCACCGAGACAAAGAGCCTGCCGTTGGCTCTCAAGTGGGCATCTTCTGGGAACAGTTCCTCCATGAACTTTTCCACGGGTTTCAACAACTCCACGCCAGGAGTGAACACCCCAAACATCTTTGAATTCATCTCTTTGGCCAAGTTGGTGGAAAAAAGTCGACATCTCTGAATAAACAAACCCAAGGTCAATATGACAGACTGTTTGGATTTATGTTGTTGTAAATATTAACTAATCTATTAGTCCCTAATCTGTTAATCTCGAAAAGCTGAGAGACAGATCATGTTAGATTGATACGGGATAATATTATGATAACAATATCATTATCAATTACGATATCAAAGCTTTCAAGTTACCTCAACTATCTCTTCGTCTGCACCGTGGACAGCAAATAATGAAGCAATTAACGCTCCAGCCGATGAACCACCAAATTTTTGAACGTCGCTTATAAACTTTTTCCCTTCTCTCGAAAATGTTTTGGCAACTCCGAGGTGATAGATGCCCAGAAATCCGCAGCCAGAAAATGATAAATTCATTGCTTTGGAACTACCGAGATTATTTCCGTTGTATAACTTCCTAAATTAACTACGATCACCATCAGCAGCACAACACATGTTTATGTACATTGTAAGAGTAAATCGACATTATGAAGGTTATTGAAAATATTTTGATGAAGCAAAAACACTCTTGAAATTTATAATCTTCTGCATATTTACTCCGATATTATTTTTTGTCATTTTAAAACAAATTGTAATCAAAGCCAAAATCGAAACCATTAGCGTTATCGCCAATAAAAATCATCATTAACTAATTCATTAATTTCTCGTTAAGCATGAGCGCAAGCCAAATATTTTTATAATGGTCATCGATACTGCTATCAATTTAAACATATAAACAATGCTAATCGTCTAGTGACTTATGTGCAGCCATTGGCACAGTCATGGAGGCAAGGATGGATCCCTACATAGGGATATCTCTGCCCTTGGACGAATGACATTTTGGTTTGAGAAGAAATACAAAATTCATCAAAGATATCAAAATGTAAAATGTATTTGCTCTCCACCCCGTCAAATTTTAAAATCCTAGCTAAGCCACTACTTTTAACACCACTAACACTAATTGAAGGCTGAAAATGCCGTATAAACATTTAGTAAAAAACAAACAAATACAAAACAACTCAATAACTATTCTCAAAAACTGCATCCAACCATAGTATCAACGCACATTATTCACAATCGTATCGAATTAAGTTCAACGGCGCTCAGAGTCTATGATAAACGCTTTATCAACTAGGTCATCCATAAACAAAATTCGAATTGAAAACAAAAATTATTTAAATCTCAAGTTTATCTGACGGCATGGTTCAGCTCATGCTGAGTTCGCAAATAAACCGATGTCCATTGTGACAATGGGCATTGCTCCAATTCGAATCACTTTGTCCAGAAATGATCATGCAGCGTCCGGAAAGGCTGGGGTCGGGTTTACCAGGCTGCCATCTTGAATAAGCGACCGGTCGAAGCTGGTTTCCGGAGGTCCACATCCATTTCTGGTCTTTGCCGGCAATGGTGGCACTCGTCCAATAGCCGAAATCGTTGGTACCGGAAGGATGGTATTGGTATAGATAGTGATTCTGATGATCCATTTTCTTATGGCGTCTGATGTTTGAATCGGAATTTATTCCTGAAAATGAGGTGGAATACTCGTTTTCATTATTTATTCTTGTTCGGGGGATATTCCTGTTTAGTGTGGTAAAAAGTTGGTATTATCGTCGGTTTAATTGTATGATATTAACGTATGATAATCTCATCAAGTCAAGTATGTCACTTTTGAATAATTTAAAATAAAAACAAAGAATATCATTTTAAAAGAAATTAAAGAATAAAAGCTCTTTTATTTCTTGTTAATCCATTAACAAACCTCCGTAATATCTGATGACGTGATCGATAATGTACGCCTCTTTCAGAGTCTCCATTGATAGGAGTTCAGCACCCAACGCCCTGCAATAACTCCACGCTTCGTACCAATTCCCCTGAATGGGGGCCAGTTTGTAGCAAGAAGGCCATGAACCTCCTCCGACAAAGTCATCGGGGCATAGAAGGGGAGACCCGTGGGCTGACCTTTTCATTCCCGGTCCCCTACTGGTTCGGTGATCGTGAGTGGTGGCTTGGGTCTAAGAGCAGATGTGGACTTCTTTTTTTTTTACTTATTTAATGAGTTTATTAAAAAAAATCTAATTAAAATTCCTTATAATTAAATTAACATTTGGGAAAGACAAGATAACAAATTGAAAGACAAAATAAAAATTGAAATAAAACAATATTAAACATTAATAAAAAAAATAAATAAACTCAAAGGGCCAGCCACACACAATTGTTTATAAGACTGCATAGAAATCTACATCTTATCAAACATTCGCTGATATCGATATTGCAATAGAAATGACCTCCTTACCTTGATCCATTGGGCCGCTTCTGCTTCCAACGTTTTGTTCCTGGATTGGTCGAGAAATAGAAGCACTTTCTTGAGGTTCGCCTTCAACATCCTGAAATTTTTCAGCGACCTGTAGGACATCTTTCTGGACAGCTGGATGAGCAGCTTCGACATTTTGTTCACCCTTGCCAGTCCCGTCAGGAACATCTTCCAACGCGAGATTCTGTTGTCTCTGAGTCCTCCACGACTTTCCAATGGATGGATTTGCCGCTCTGACATTGAAGAGGTCAGCTTGGGTCTCTGGTAGCTCTTGTCATTACTGCCTGCGTGCTCTGGAAGATGCCTCTGTTGGCGTCCAGAGTGACGGCCTCGATTCATCCGATTGGCAAGTGGCTCGCTTAGGGATGGGTGGTCAGTTTCAAGCGACGAGATATTGATTTGTTTATGGAGTTTTTCGTGGCCATTGGAGTCGCTTTTTGTAACACGGAGTAAATATACGCGATATTCGAGACTATTCGAAGATGATTCTGTCTTCGAGGAAGAATTTTTAAGTTGTAGGCATTTTGTGCGAGCCAAGTAGAGAATGAATAAAGCCGAAATTATACTATTTAGCTGATAGAAAGACATTGCCATCTGCGCCAGAATAATCTAAACCTGAATAAATAATGGCTGTATTTATTTATTTAAAATAAAATAATAAAAACGAATTTAACTATTCAAGTAATTATTAATAATTCATAATTTACGAGTTTTTCATCTTTAAAGTAGAAATATGGATTTGAAAACAGCAGACCATTCTTTGGTCAGTCTTCCCAGAAGAAAGTTCAAAGGCAAATCAGAATTTCCAGCAGATAAAAAACTAATTTTAAAATATTATCACAAACTTTTATTTTTAAACTCCACCTAGAAACTCCAACTAATCTAAAGAACTTTTCATCTCGACAGTTCTTCCAGCAGAAATCCAAAACTACGGATCGGTTGCTCCCTAAATACGAATGGATTCCATCCTCGCCCTTAGCACGACAAGGAAAGTGAGGGGGTAGTTCTTGGTGATGACGACGTCGACGATGATGCTATAGATGGTGATGATGCTTGTAAAGCAGTTTCATGTACTGGTATTTTCAGACCAAGAAATAACTCTTATAAGGCTTATTGTTTTAGCCATCGCCATTGCTGTCATCATCATCACCACCACCACCATCATCGTCGTCATCATCATCAACAAACTACCTCAAACAGGGCCGAGGGCCGACATCACAACATCGACCGAAACATGCCGAATGATTGATTGGCTGGTTGAAAAATATCAAACATCAAACGCATCAACCGACAACATCGGCGGTATTCAAAGTCTTTCTTAAAAGTTTTCAAATGCCTATTTTAAGAGGTCGCTTATTGATTCAACAATCGTTACAACAATCTTTACACATTACATCTTTGTATATTTGCATCATTACAACAATCCACGTAATTTTCGTTCAATTTGTTTCGTTCATAATTATTTACTACTTAATCTTTCAGTCGTTATGCATTAATAGACCATTAATACCATCCGCGGTTCTAGGGGAAGGATTGGGATATGTAGAATGAACCAAATTTGCCTGATGACCAGCAAGGGGCAGGCGGGCTGGCAGAAGGTTTAATCCTTAAATTAAATATTTAAATTTACGTTCCAACATGAGGCCGCCGCTAAAGCATTCTAGATCCACCAAGGATCAGTACAAACTTCCTCCCTTCCCGAAATGTCTCCAATTTGACGTGATGCCAGTTTATTGTGTCGTAAACATTGAAGGCTCGGAGAACAGAAGACGGGGTTCTGTCTTTCTTCGCTCTACAGGAGTTTAACCTTTTTCAGTTCATAAATATTGGCTGAGCTTTATTCTTTGCAGAGGGCAAGACTGGAAAGTCACATAATGTCAGTTAACACTTGAAAGTTTGGATAATAATTTTCTGGTGGATCGGTAAATTAAATTTTCGGCAAAGAAATATATACAATTCGCTGGCACTCCGACTGGTTAAGGAATAATTTTAATGTCGTAATAAATTTCGGCTTTTATGACCATCCGCATCAATTTGTTTTTTACATAAACCTGTTGCGTTAACTCCAGATTTTTCTTCATTTGGCACCTGGAAATGAGCTTCTAGAAACGATTAACTTGCAAGGAATTGCACACTGGAAAATTGAAGACAAAAAAAAAAGTAAAACAAAATGAAGAAATAATGCAAATAACATTTTTTTATATGGAGTTTTATTAACATTTTTAATAAAATGTATTTTGAAGATTTTATAATGTTTAGCCTTTATAGTTAAAACGTTCAAAATAAGGCCACCTCGACATCATTAAGAAAGTAAATGCGAAGTTTAATAATTAATAAAATATTATTTTATGCAATGTAATAATCATAAAATATTGTTTTCATTTGCAAAATAAAAATAAAATGTTAATGTTACTAAATTGTCAAATGAAGCGCTACAGGCGAATTTTCTGTGATTTGCGGAACGATAAATAAATGTGAAGCTTCTTGGCATTAAAAAAATTAGAAAATTAAAAAAAATTGAAAACTTTACTTTCAATTGTCAATAGAAGATCCCAATTGCGACGCATATTGGCATGGGTCATTTGAGGCTTTTAAAAAAGTTGTTTTCAATGTCCCACCATTAGAGTATCGCGAAATGTATGCGCAGTTGAGGGAGCCAGCATCCAAAATCTTTCACTAATCGGGAGCGATTCAGTGTCCATCTGTGGGCGACGAAAGTATCGCTAGTCTGCTTAGAATAATGCAGGATTCCAGCCACTTCAAGAACCTATCAGCCGGCGCTCCAGCCACTAGCCACCACCAGCTCCCTATTCCACCATCATGGAGACAACCGGCCGTGGACTCAGCATACAAAGGAGTTCCAGGCAACCCAAGTTTTACTGGGCTCAACACAACAGCCACTGGACAGGGTAATGCACATAGTGGCAGTGGTAGTGGCTCTTCAAGTGCAGTATGTGGTGCACTTCAGAGACAATTATCACAGGGTAGGTTTGGGTCAGTGCCATCCTTGTCTGGCAAAGAGATTGTTTATTATGATGAAATTGAACAAGTTCAGGCAGCCAGACTGTCTATTGTCTGTTACCTGGTTACAGATTGTATGATGCTAAACTTACTGGGTGACATTGTGACTTCTAGTAGAGTTTAATTTTATACTTTTATTAAGTTGTTCATATGGATTTAGTTTATGTTACTAATTTTATATTGATTGGTCCTCATTCATCCAGAGAAGTAAAACTATCTTTGTTTGTTCACTTGTATCCAGTAGAGTATCTTATGATTACTTGTGATTTTATAAAGGGTATTTGCTTGAGTCTTATCAGGAGCCTTAATAAGTGATATCATAAGAACAACAGACAAAAGTTTACGATGAATAAGCTGTCAGGTCAAAAGACATCTCAAATTGCTCAATTTATCTCATGCAATGATTTTTTATTCAACCAAAGGAGCCTTCATTGAACAAATAGGTCTCCTGGTAGACCCCAGGAAGAGGGAACTTCTAGAGGGCAGATTCATCAACGACAAGGTCGGTCGCTCGCTTCCTCACTCCGCTACTCGATGCACGTTTTTAAATGTGAATCCAACTTAATCAGACTAAATTGAATTAATTAATTAATCGTTTATTAAGTCGGTCAGGTCAGCAGATGTTTTTCTCTCTTCATCAGAGTCAGATACAAGACATCCATCAGTATACCCTCGTCTCAGACTCAAGCCACAGTGCCCAGTCGCACCAAAGCTTCGGCGTCCTCATCCTCTCGGAAGATCAGAGGCCCCAGAACGTGCTTGATCCCGTTAGAACCTAGAATCTTGTCTCACGCCATTCATAGATGATGATGATATAATAATAATAATATTAATAATAATAATAATTTAGGATTCTCAAATAAAAATGTGCACTGATAATCAACAAAATGAAAAGCAATGAAAATTATTGACATCGATTGTCTTCAAAGTCCGCGCTTCTCGGATCGTCGCGTACTTCACGAGATTCGATTTCTCCTCGGCAGGACAAACTCTCGAAACAATCTTCCACGTCTTCCTCGCACGGCATGGCCGGGGTGTGCGGCCCGGGCACGGTCGGGGACGTCCCCGCTCCCTCTTCGGGGAACGAGAGGAAGAGGAAGAGAAAGAACACGAACGACAGGAGCAACGGACTCGCCAACTCGAGGAGCGTCAAGAACGGCGCTGTTGCCGCGGCGACCGGAGGGACCGTCGTCGGCGTAAACAATTCGTGCTCCGTCGTGCAAGACTATCCCATCGTAAGTGCCATCATTCGTAAGGTGCAGGGGCATGCAATGACAGGCAGAAGCCGCTTTTTCTTCTCTTGGAATGGCCGAGATTTTCTTGATAGTTTTCGATTATTGAGTTTTTTTTTCTCGGGACGGATGGCCATTAAATTCTTTGGCTCGTGAGTTGCTGATGCTTGGGCGTTACAATGTTGTCGATGAGATGAAGCAGCAATCGACTGTTTTGCAGTACACAGTTCAACAAGTTGTACAGAATTATCCCCTTTCCGTATTCGATGCAAACCGTCGTCACCTTCATCCTCCTCTTCCTCCTCATCACCACCATCAGCAACAACAGCAACAGCAACCGATTCAACTCCAGCAACAGTATTCCGACTCTGCCTACCAGTCCGTTGCGTTGTCGAGGCAACAGCAGCAGACGCAACAGCAACAACAACAGCAACAGCACATGTACCACCATCCCCAGCAGACGCACAAGTTCACCCAGGCACGATTTGCTTAGTCATTTGTATTGTAATAAATTATGATAATTGCATCATGAGGGCTCTTATTGGTCAGCAACTGATTGTTGATATCAGTTGATTACCTGTTAAATCTGGAGGAATAATATGAGCTGACCACTAATTTCATTCATAGATTTAATATAGTTTTTTTAACTTTTGAATTTCTTAAATATTTTATTTGATTTGTTTAAAAAACATTTTTAATGTTGGCCAATCTTTCAGACCGACATCACAAACTTCAATCTCCAGTCCTACGAGGCGAGGTGTGCCCACGACATTTCCATCAAGGATTCCATCATAGCCAATCTTGAAAGAGTGGGTGGAGCCTCAATTAATGTTTATTAATTAGCTTCAAATGAATAATTAATATTAAATTAGTAATAAAGTCGTGATAAATAACCCCAATTTTTAATGGCATTTATCAAGGCATTTTTAGACAGCAAGAACACACCCAGACCCTGAGAATTTAAGAACTTAAGTGCACACGAATTTACTTAATTTTTTTAAAAATTCCCCCCTTAATTGATTCCGCTGACGCTGCGAGAACATGAGGTCGGAACGACGTCTCTCGTTTTATTGGCAGGAAGTGGAAGAGCTGAAAAGGCAGGTGTCCAATCAGGTGAAGCAGATGGACAAGCAGAAAGACATGATACAGAAGTGTCTCGAAGTGACCAAGAATCTGCTCATAGAGAAGGCAAGTTGTAATTCTAACAATGTAGCAGTAATTCTTTTATATTCGTTATGGGTCAAACGGTATTGTTGCTATTGGCAACGTGATCGTAGCATGCGTTGATTTCTTCGTCTGTCGTCAACAGAGCGACCTGGAGAAGAAGACGGCCCGACAGAAGTGCATGGAAAACAGATTGAGGTTGGGTCAGTTCGTGACCCAGAGGCAAGGAGCCTCATTCGTCGAAAACTGGGTCGATGGCTATGCGTTTACTGACCTCATAAAGTTAGCATCTTGGACTCTGTGATACCTAGGATTTGTCTTTGCAAAAAACAATTAACATTATTTTTATAATATATTTATATATATATTATTATTGTTGTTGTTGTTGCTGGACTGTTTAGTCTGACAAAAGTAATCACATCTCATTTGAATGACGTTAATCTACATTTGCGTAACACCAGAGTTTCACTTTCCGGTAACCATTGACATTGGCCTTTAGCTATCGGTATTAGTAAATAAATAAATAAACAAATAAATAAATAAGTTTTAAATCTTGAAATCCATCGATCATTTACAGCTATTAAATTAATTTAAATCGAACTTGGTACCCATCCATGAGTTTGTTCCTAGTCTCCTTCATAAATTTTGCATCCATGGCAACCGTTGCAGGCAGCAGGAGAGGATATCGCAGGAGAGGGAGGAGATCGAGAGGCAGAGGAAGTTGCTGACGAAGAGGAAGCCGTCGAACCACTCCCACGTGACCAACTCGAACAAGGTCAAGGCCGTCAAGGAGGGCGGAGACTGCTTCCTCAAGCCCCTAGAGAAGCCGTCAGTGATTTTGATGTATTTATTTATTTATTTATTTGTTTATCGTCGTCGTTGTCGTCATCATCCGGTGTCGTTGCCATTGGCGATGATCGTTGCTTTGTTTCTTCAAGTTTTGTCACTAGAGCGACTTAGAGAGACTTGTTGTCGATAAGGAGAAGTTTGTCGATAAGGCAGAGTTTTCTTCTATTTCTTGAAACTTTACCATATGTTTCTTCTATTTTCTTCTATTAGACGGTTGCGGCCCACTAAACATAAACATAAACGCAGAACAAATACGAACGTAAATACAGAACGTACGACGTCCTTTATTTTCTCCTTCCAGTCTGACGGTCTGCGAATACTACGAGCAGGACGAGATCATGAAACTGAGGCAGGCCTCCCTCAAGAAGGAGGACACGGACGTTCAAGTCGACTTGGAGAAGCTGGAGTTGGAAAGGAACCTCCACATCCGAGAGATGAAGAGGATCCACAGCGAGGATTCGTCCAGGTCGATTATAATTAATTAATTAATTAATTAATTAAGAAGGAAGATACGGAATTCTTAATTAATTAATGTATCGATAGCCGAGGAAGCTTTGCGAATAAATTATTAATATATTATTATAATGAGCCATGCTGGACAAACAGTTGTGAACTTGATCGTGCCTTGCTTAATAGTAGCTCATCATGTCGGCATGCCTGTGCTGTGATTGGCACCTGATATTTGAGGTTGTTGACGTAAATATAGAAATATCCAATCATATTTTGATGTCATTATCATATGTTAATTAATATTAATGTTTATATAAATATAGAAATAACCAATCATACTTTTAAATCATTATCATATGTTAATTAATATTAATGTTTATATAAATATAGAAATAACCAATCATACTTTTGATATCATTATCATATGTTAATTAATATTAATGTTTATATTGCTCGAATGCCTTTTACGATTGATCCGACGAATTTAATCGGTTCATTAACCGAATTAATTTCTATTTTTAGGTTCAACAATCATCCAATACTCCACAACAGATACCTCCTTCTCAGCCTCTTGGGTCGCGGAGGTTTCAGCGAAGTCCACAGGGTGGGTGAATTACAATTATCGCCGGTTTGTTCGGACGGGTCGCATGTAGTTTCGGCGCAGTCGAACCTCGATACGACAAGGACGTTAATGACTTAGTACCAATCGAGTGCGAACAGAGGCCAGTTATCGAACTGGCGGAGAAAGTAGGAACGACGGAGAGGCAAGAAGTAGAACGGAAAGCACGGTCGCTCAGTTCCAGCTTTGCCGGAAGCGAGTCGTCGCAAATAAATTTGAATAACAATTAAACTTCGATTTTTGCGAATAAATTAAAAGCCGATCGTCGAATGTTCGAACTTCTCTTCGACGTCTCGAAAAAGAATCGTCGCGACGTCGATCGTTTGAACTCGACGACCTTTCAGGGTTACGACCTCAAAGAGCAGAGGTACACGGCCTGCAAGATCCACCAACTCAACAAGGACTGGAAGGATGACAAGAAAGCCAACTACATCAAGTGGGATTCCGTTTTGTTGTCCTGCTGTTGTTGTTGTTGTTGTTGTTTTGGACCTTCGAATGCATTATGCTAATTGAATAACTGGTCTGGTGAGTTTTACGTGGTGAGGGATGTGGTGATGGCTTATAAATGATGAATGATTAGATTTTATTCCTTAATTTATTTATTTATTAATTTATTTATTTTTGAATATTTTTAATTATTAGATTTAATTCTTTAATTACTTAATTGTTTTATTTATAATGTTTAAATTTAAAACACGCAGACACGCGTTGAGGGAGTACAACATCCACAAGCAGTTGGACCATCCGAGGATCGTCAGACTCTTCGACGTCTTTGAGATCGACAACAATTGGTGACGCCATTTTTTTTCTGTCGTTTCTTGTTCATTCACTGATCTCGTCTTCATTTGCGATCATAATTATGATAATAATTATTGCCCACCAGAATCTATTAGATGCGAAGTCTCGCTTTTATTTGGCAACTTATTTTCACAAGATTTCTAGATTTCTCTTTCTCTGTTCCTCATTTTGCTAGGTTTTGATGATGATTGTTCTTTTTCATGAAATTTATTTTTAAATGAGCGGCCATTTTCAGATTTCAATTTGGTCTTCATGCTTAATTGCAGCTTCTGTACAGTCTTAGAGTATTGCCAGGGCAACGACCTTGACTTCCATCTGAAGCAGAACAAGGTCATGTCCGAAAAGGAGTCGCGTTCCATCATCGTTCAGACCGTCAGTGCCCTCAAATACCTGAACGAGATCAAGCCTCCGATCATACACTACGACCTTAAACCGGGTCGGTATCGTTAACATTATTTATGATAATTATTGTTATTATTATTATTATTATTATTATTATTATAATTAGCTCAAATGCAACTCTATTGGTTGGCTTCAGGACAGATAATTCTTAATAAATACATGTAGACTAATTTGCTGACACAGGAATTTTGATTTTGTGATTTTGTGTAATAATTCATTAATAATTAATTAATTCGAATCAGTGAATGAAATTTTCCTCTCGGTCAATTATGATTTTAAAAGAACCACATTCTTAAACATTCCTTGTTGCCACCACCATGATGACCTTGACTATCAAGAACGCATCAATCATGCGATCGGATCAATCGCATCGATCATATCGATTACATCAATCATCAATCGCATCAATCATCGATTGCATCAATCGCATCAATCATCAATCGCATCAATCATCAATCGCATCAATCATCGATTGCATCAATCATCAATCGCATCAATCATCGATCGCCTCGACCCGTTCCAGGGAACGTCCTGCTCGGAAGCGGTTCCCTGGGTGGGGAGATCAAAATCACGGACTTCGGTCTCAGCAAAATCATGGACGACGAGAACTACAGTCCAGAGTACGGCATGGACCTGACCTCTCAGGGTGCCGGCACCTACTGGTGAGGAGAGGGGCTTCCTGGGGCAGGGGGCGGATGAACGAGTGTTGTGGTATTGTGATGTTGTGCTGTTGTCAGTAACACACTTTTTTGTTATCATTAACAATAGGTTCTTGGAGATGATTGCACATTGACGTTGTTGTGTTATAGTATGCCTATGTGTTGTGGTATAACAGTAGGTTGTTATTATTATTATTATTATTATTATTATTATTATTATTATTATTAATTGTTATCATCAACATCATTATTATAATAATCTTATTATTAATTCTTGTTTTATTGTAACAATGCTGCATTATAGATTATTATTAATATTATTATTATCATAATTATTATTATTATTATTATCATTATTATTATTATTATTATTATTAGTGTTAGTATTACCGTCATCATGATGTGGCAGTAGGATGATATTACAATCCTTACATTCAATATCATCATCATCATCATCATCATCATCATCATCATCATCGCCATTCCTAACAACAAGGTACTTGCCTCCTGAATGCTTCGTGGTTGGCAAGGAGCCACCGAAAATATCCTCCAAGGTGGACGTTTGGTCCGTCGGTGTCATCTTCTATCAATGTCTTTATGGCAAAAAGGCGAGTGGAGATTTAGGCGATCATCGTAATTTTAGATTATTTAATTATTTATTGTTGTTATTGTTATTATTTATTATTATTATTGTTATTGTTGTTATTATTATTGTTGTTATTATTATTGTTATTATTATTGATTATTCTAATCGATGTCCTTCGAACGCAGCCTTTCGGCCACAACCTATCGCAAGCGGCCATATTGGAAGAGAACACGATACTCAAGGCCACCGAGGTCCAATTTCCGACCAAACCGCCAGTCAGTAACGAAGCCAAGGTGGGCAGACGTCATTGTAGTTGTACATCATAGTTGTACTTCATAGTTGTACATCATAGTTGTACTTGTTATTTTCAAAAGAAATCTGTACAACTTTAAATTATAGATAATTCATTTTATATTTCTTTATTTTGCTCACCAATTTTGCAATATTCCTGCCTCATTTATGTGCATTCATTCATTCATTCATTGAAAATTTTAATTCCATTAAAATTAAAACTACGATTATTTACAGTCGAGGATGCAGTCGTTCTGCTATCATTGCTGGTGATGATAACAGTCATATTATAATAATAGTCTAATAGTTGTACTGTAATAATCATCATCATACCATAATAGTCATCATCATACTATGATATCATTGTCCTATTGTATATCATTGTTGTATAATAGTTTGTCCTATAATAGTTATCATACTATAATAGACATCATCATCCCATAATACTAATCATCGTCGTCATGATATCCACAGAACTTCATCAGACGCTGCCTCACATATCAGAAGGAGATACGACCAGATGTCTTGACACTGGCTCAGGATGACTACCTCAAACCACCTGTATTAAAATCCAGGTAAACTGGCATAGTTGCCCTTGTATTGCAATTAATCAATGAATATCAATTATTATTAATATTATTATTATTATTATTATTATTATCATTATGATTATTATTACTATTACTATTATTGTTATTATTATTTGACAACGTGTCGTTACTCTCCATTAGAAAAACGGTCGATGAGTCAGCAGTCCACATCATCACGTGATCATCGGTCATCGAGTTCAGGGAAGTTTCGTCGGAGTTTCCTCCTCCCTTCCGGCGAGTCTTCCGTCTCCGATTCGGGGGAAGTCCGCCCTCGCCCCGTCTCTTCGACCCCGAGCGGGTCGATCCGTCGACGGTCCGCCGGGCACCGGTTCCGTCGCAGACCCCCCGGCTTCGGGCTTTTCCAGCATCAATGTGATTCGACCCACGAAAGTCTTTCCGAGCAACGTTCGTTTCATCTTCTTCTTCTTCTTCGTCTCGAAGTTTCTGTCGCGTTTTCCCTCGTTACCCTCCGTCGGGTCGGTCGAACCTTCCCCGTCTGCCGGCCGCGCCCGAGCCGGCTCCGCGACGCCCAGCCCCCCGTGTTTTTGCAGTTCGGTTCCTCGTTTGAAATTCATCTATTCAAATTTATGCACGACTTGGCCGGGCCGGCCCTCTTCTCTTTTCCGTCTGCCGGATTTGGCAGGTTTGGCACACCATTTCAATGACATTCTCTCGTTTACTGCTGACATCGGAGCAAGGCAAAGGGACTAGGCTTTCCGATAAGTTATTTATTCAGAGCTGTCAATAATTTATTATTATTACTATCATTATTGTTATTATTATTATTGTTGTTGTTGTTATCAACGTCATTATCATCATCATTATTATTATCATTATTAGTGTTGTTGCTGGTTATATTGATTTTGTGGATGCAGGTGTCGAATGGCAGACGCCAACGTCTCTGTTGACAATCGTTGACCTCGTGGAGGTCGTGTTGCTAGACTGCCGCTGTCATTACTATCATAATTACTTGTTATTATTATTATTGTTACTATTGTTGTTATTATTATTATTATTATTATTATTATTATTATTATTTGATGACAAGATGTCATTGTTATCATGCTCGCCAGATGCTTTTTGCACAGCGATTATTTTTGGGGTTAGGATGTTTCTTTTGTCTATAATACCAAAACAATGGTTACATATTATTATTATTATTATTATTATTATTATTATTATTATTATTATTATTGTTATTATTATTATTAATACTATTAATGCAATTATCGTTAGTTATGATGCCATATTGATTGATTGCATTTATTTTTGTCACTGTTGCATCGGAATCTGACTTTCCGTTCTCTGGGAGTCCATCGCCCTCGTTTTTTGCCTCTCTCTCTCTCTCTCTCCCTCTCCCGTGTCTGTCTGTCTGTCCGCATGCCTGCCCGTATGCACCAGTTTCTGACGTTTGTTTTTACCCTCTGCATTATCGGCCAAATGTGTTCAGTGTGCCGTCTAATTATAATATTCCAACGAGCCGATAAATATTAATTTAATAAATATTAATCGCCGGCCTCCTGGAGAGGGCCTCGACCTCTCTCGGGTCGCACGTTCTACCGTGGGGTAAAAGAACCGATCCCCGTCCGGCGGGGACCCTGGAAGTAGAATTTCTCGTGCACCGCGTTGCTCGACGGCAGACGTTTCTTGACATCGGGCGACACGGATATTTAAATGTCGTCGCGTCATAACTCTGTCGCTCCGCCCCCTCATCGTCGAGGTAAACGATTCGATGTGTCATCAGTCCGCTGTCACCAGTTCCACTTTGATGACCTTATTTAAGTTTTTTTTTTCTGTCTGTCTATCTCTCTCTCCCTCTCTCTGATTGGTCGGTTTAAATGGGTCGCCCGCTATCGATTCGCAGTCTCCGTTAGGCAATTATGCAGGTGCTAATGACGTCGCGCTATCAACGTCGTGGTATCGAGAGTGGAGCCCCGTTGACTCCTCCCACTTGTACATAACCTGACGCCTCCCCACTTACGATTGGACGTTAACGTTAGTTGTCGCAGCCAATCAGCACTCTCGTTCGATCGGTTGAATAGTATTACGTGGACGCTTTTTTAAGTTTTATTTATTTGCTATTTTTTTTTAAATAATTTTTATTTTTGTTTCGAATTCCCATCTTGTCCAATATCTTCGTGCATCTACTGACTCCGCGGGAATCGATCAGACGACGACGACGGCGGCGTTGGAGGCGACAAAGAGTCGCCGGTGCCGTCGCAAGATCCCGCAAGCAAACGTTGTGATATTTTAAACGAAAAAAGAATTGAATAAAGAGATATCTCGTTTTTCATCACTCGGATTTGCCCAATTCGGATTGGTTGTTTGTTTCTCTTTCTTGATTCTTTCTTTCATTCTTTCATTATTTATTTATTTATTCCGCCTGCTGTCAACGCGACCTTTTGACCCCACCAGGGGGCAAGTACAGGAGGGGAACGGCTTAAGCCCTACTCCGAGAGGGCTCTGTACCCCCATCGTTTCTATCGAGTGGTTGCTTGTCAGCGAACTAATTGGAAGTTGCAGGTTTGTTGCACTTGGCAGCTCCGTGAATTCGGGTAGAATGAACGCGTAGCCATGACAAACAAACAAATAAACAAACAAGAAAAAATATTCAGAGGCCAGCTATGAACAGATTTCCTCGTCTTGTAGCGATGAAGACGACGACGGCGAGTTTGACGTCACGCTTCGAAGAACAAACGTTTTGAATGTTAAGAGCGGTTATTATGCCTGCGACGATGTAGAGCTGAAAAAGCAGTAGTAAGGTCTCCGATGTGATATTTGAGATGCAAAAATTGATGGAATGTAGAAGGGAGAATGGAGAAGTGTACCTTTAAATTAACACAACCACGACGGCAACATCAGCAGCAGCAATGGCGGCGGTGGTGGTGGTGGCGGTTAGATTAAATTCGGATTAAAGATTCAAATTAAATTTCAATAAAAGCAAAAAATGCCCCAAAAACACAAATTTTAAAAATAAATAGGAGAAAGCGATAAACGTCTGCCACGTCAGGCGCCAATCGGGGGCCAGAACGCGGAGCACGTGATGAATCTGAGATCTCTGATTGGTCGAAAGTGGGTCAGAAAGGAAGTGAAGAAAAAAACTGGCTTCAAAATGTCTGTACAGGAAATTGAAATCAGTCCTAAGCATCATAACTTCATCATTATCATCATCATCATCATCACAAGTTCCATCATCATCATCGTCGTCGTCGTCCTTTGTAGTCTTTCCAGGAGTTATTCAAGCGGAGGTCACGTGGCCTGGCTGGACACTGAAGACCTGGTGGTCCTCGGTTCGATGTCGAGTGAACATCTGAAGGCCTCCTCTTCCTCCAGCAGGCGGGAAGGATCCAGGAGATAGTTGGTCGTCTGGTGATGATGATGACGATGCCGACGATGATGATGATGATGATGATGATGACTATAGAAGTTATGATGATGATGATGATGTCTAACCTTGACCTGATGCTCTACTCTGTAGGGAGTCTGTTGGAAATGCTGAATCTCTCTGATCACGTGAGCGACCTACAATGAAAAAGATGGAGGATGATGGCAATTGATGACGACGACGACGACGATGACCAACCATGCGCATCTTAGAGAAATTGATGAGGCCGTCTTCTGTGACATTCGAAGTTCCCTCCTCGATGAAAGAAAGGTCAGTCAGGTACATGCCCAAATATGGTATGCAAGGTGGATCGCACCTGAAGTGGTGAAGACGATGATGACGATGACGATTGACGTGTAGTTGACTAGTAGTAGTGGTTTGTGGTAAAAGATAGTTATGATAATGATGACGTGGATGATGGTAATGATGATAGTCGTGACCAAACCTATGGAGAGCGTCCCTCATGTTCTTGAACCTTCCGTCTGAGGACACAAGGAGCTGGAGTCGTTCTATCATCTGCCTCGTCTGAAATAATAATAATAATAAAAATAATAATAATAATATTGACGATATAATAATAATAATAATAATAATAATAATAACAACAACAACAATAATAACTACGAATGTCATCTGCACCTGCTTCGGCATTTTTTCCCACGTCTTCCTGAGTCTGTAGACGGAACTGTTAACGAAAGCGGCGCAGATTTGAAGAACTCCGTTGAAATTGTGAAGACACCTTGTGATTGGACAGGTCAATGAGTGATTGAGCGTTGAATGAAGGAATGAATGAACGGACGGACGGTTAGATGGACAGATGGATGGATGGATGGATGGATGGATGGATGGATGGATGGATGGATGGATGGATGGATGGATGGATGGATGGATGGATGGATGGATGGATGGATGGATGGATGGATGGATGGATGGATGGATGGATGGATGGACGGACGGACGGACGGGTGGATGAATGGATGGATGGACGGACGGACGGGTGGATGGATGGATGGATGGATGGATGGATGGATGGATGGATGGATGGAAGGTTGTGAAATGAGTTGTTAACCTGCAGATGTCAGCTATTGCAGCCCACTTTTCAATGCAAGAAACGCGATCCTGAACAGTTTGCCTACTGACGATTTCACAGACCACCAACTTGGAAGCCTTTAAATATTTAAATAATGAATTATAGTTAAATAATTTATTTGTATTAACTTATTTTTATCTAAATTATTCGTTATTTCCATTCATAATATTAGCAATAATTTTTATTTGGGATTTATCAAAGTGATCATATATGATAATGTTTACAGTGATAACAATAATATAATGAAGCATTATTATTCAATACTTAATATTTGCAAGAGCCAATAAAGTGCCTCATTTGTAGGTCACGGTGTCAATCTTACCTAAAACCTCGCTGAACTGACCTCATTAAATCTCTTACTGACCAATAGGACATGAGGTGACCTATTTGCCTTGTCGACCTTCATCCAGGCCTGACCTAGAAGTTCTCTGAAGGATCAAGTAGATTGGTTGATGAATAGGTTTTGATAATGGTTTTGCCAATTTGATTAGTTAATTGGACAGAATTAAATAAATTGTAATTCTTATTTTATTATTATCATATTAATTATTTCATTTATATTTATATTATCTTTTATTTTCACAACAAAACGACTCAAAATCGAAACCGAAAGTGCACAAAACCCACTCGCTCCTGATAGCAACGAATATTTTGTGGTCCAAGAAAGTCATTTGTTCGGCAATATCCAGGGCTCCAAGGGTGTCGAAGCTTTCCATGCTTGGTCTTTCCGGTGGGCGGAGCAAGGTCTCCAATTGGTCGTCGTTTGCACGTGACCCGGGCGATCTAAATTTAGAAGTATTTCGTTGCTGGGGATTGCAGTGCTGTAATCATAGATATAATAAAAATAATAATAATAATAATAAAATAATAATAATAATAATGAATAATAATGTATGATGTTTAAGTTTATATAATATATTGTTCACAACATATTGGTGATAGTAATGTTGTTGTTGTTTTTGTTTACAAGGATTAACATATTTATAACGATTTTCATATTTATGCTTTAAATTTTAAATTATCAATGACCCCTGTTCGTCCTTGAGTATGGCAGCCATGATGTTTGAGGCCAGCTTATGTTCTGCAGGCAAGAGGTTAAACGAATTCATGACCTCTTCCAAAAGGTCACGTACGTTTGAACGCAGCTCTTGGTCGTGTTCAAAATCCTATAAAGTGGGAAACATTGATTTCGAAATGAGTAATTTAAATATGCTAATTAATTATGATAATAAGGTTATTCGTGGAAGTGTTCTAACATTATTATCCGGATTTTCCAAGAAGCCAATGGAAAGACTAAAAATAGACCCCGCTCAATCGAAAGCTCACTACCGTCACGTGGTGCCAATTATAATATTCATTAGATGGTCCGAGAGTAGGAGAAGCTTTCGGCGACATTTGCATAATAATTCGGAGGCTGCCGCATAAATTATGTTAATTACCTGCGAGTGCTTGATGACCCAGTGCCTGAGGATGTTCAGCACCCTGACCAGTGCTGCCGAACTGGCAGCTGACGTCCTCTTGGTGCGTCTGAACTCGCTGGACTCTGGTGGGAGGAGTCAGCTTACAAATGAGACTATATTTAGACTCAGAATATAAACAATGTAGGCTGATGGTGGTGACGATGATGATGATATTGATCATTAATCGACCAATCATTGATTGATTAATTAATAGGCTAATTAATATTCATGCAATTTTTTAAAAACGTCACTCGAAATTACCGCTGCTCGAATGATGTCTGGTCGAACCGGCCGTAGCGGCTGCAAAAGCTGCTGTGGCGGCCACAGAACTCGACCTTGGGAAGAGGTCAAATCAATTTTTCATCATCATCATCACCAACATCATCATCATCATCATCGCCATCACTATAATCATCGCCTCTATCGATAGCATTCAAAAACCAACCATGCATTCTGCCTATCGCCTTATTAACATAAAATATTACCACTATTATTGATAATGTTAATGTTAATGTTAATATTAGTATTATTATTATAATTATTATTATCACAAACCAGTTCTACAACCTTCTTTTGGAAGCCCTCGATGACGTCACGACAGTTCCGGCCTTCGCTTTGGCTATCGTTGACGACGACGACGACGACGATGGAGTTGGAAAAGTGGGAACAACGGAGGCTGATGATGAGGAGGATGAGTAGGCAGATGACGGAGCCGACGACGACAGAGTGGATGACGACGACAAGGAAGTCGTCGTCGGAACGGTCGTTAGGTCTACGTCATACGTCACGTGCTTGCCTGGGCGGGAGAAAGGCAGTCATTATAAAAGGGCTGCATCATCACCATTGATACCATCGCCAGATACGATGCCTTATCGCCATCGGCATCATCATCACCACCATCGCCATTGTCATCTTCATCGTCGTCATCGTCACCGTCATCGTCATCGCACCACTATATTTAAAAGGTCTTTTACCGGAGTGTTGGAGTCTATGTCTTCCGCCGACAAAAGCACTTCCGCTCCTGGAAGCACCTACGCCCGCGGTGTTGTTGTTGATGATGATGTTCGGTGAAGAGTAGCTAAAGTTGATGGGCGAAGGACTCCTCTTGCGAGACGACGATCCTCTTGCGGCTAGCGGCGTCACCAGCGACACGTCGCCGGCGTCTCTGGCGACGCCGCCGCAGCTGCTGCACAGCGGCGGAGAAACATAGTCGGACTGTTGAGACTGGCTGATGGCCAGCTGTCGCTGCAGCGGCTGCGATTGAACGTGAAGTTGGTGTCGCTGCTGGAGCTGATAGAGCGCCGGCGGCCGTCGCTGTTTTTGTTGTTGCTGGTTGAACGAATCTTCGGGAAATTGAAACGTGTTCGGTGAGGTTGCTCTACGGAAATTCTGGAAAAATCCTACGGCAGAAATGGAACTCGGCGACGGTAGTGACGAGCCGCCCTTGTCGCGACCGCTCGACGACAGGCCGCTGCTGCCACCGGTCGTCAGAAGAGAGTACGATGCGTTGTGACTCTTGATGTTCGAGCTCAGCTTGGCTTTGGCGAGCATGAGACGCGAGAATTTCGGACTTGTCGCAGGAGACAAGGCCAAAGCCTCGATCTGATTCTCGTGGAAGACCTGGCGTCTACCGCTACTACCGCCTCTGTCGTCGTCAGACGGAAGGTCTTCCAACTGCGAGATTTCGCTTTCGGTTTGCTGATGCTTGCGATGGTGATGATGGTGGTAGAGATACGACCGGCGCAGGCTAGCTCCCGGCAGAGACGGGGAAACCGGCGGCGACTTGGCGACGACGTGATGAGCCGTTGCAGAAGGTGTCGCCGGTGTCGACGAAGCGACCGTGGAGCTGGAAACGTTGGCCGTGCCGCTGCTGTTGCTTTTACCCTTGAAGCCACCGAACAGGGAGGAGACGAGCGAACGGCGCTGACTGCTGACCGGAGAAGAGGACGGCAAGACTTCAGCTGCCGACGACTGCGCCTGATCCGCTCCGTCGACTGAAGAGAGGAGTTGATGGGAGCCCGTGAGCGTCTCTGACGACGACGAGAAGGAGGGCGTCGGTGAAACTGTCAGACAGTGTGGCGACACGGGCACCGTCAGACTCGTACGGTGTCTCGACCGTGGAGGCTTCATCGGAGAGGAGCCGCCGGCCGCGACGGCGGCGTCCTCCGCATCTGTCGCTATGATCGGCAAGTTGAGAGCGACGACGGAAGTCGAGTCGGTGTGGTTCGTCTGGACGTTGAACGTCCGTCGATCGTGGTATGGTTTTTGCAGTTGAACCGAGACGGCGACAGAGTGCGACGACGATGCGTGAAGCTGGTGGTGGTCGTCGTCTGCACTGGCCCTCATAGGCGACGTCTCTGAAGAGAAAGCGCTATCGTCGGTCGACGAAGCCGTCACGGCGACACCGACAACTTGACTTGTTGTCGTCGTCGACGTCGTGAAGTAGTAGACGTCGTCGACATTTTCGTCATCGTCTTCTTCGGCGTCGCCGTCTTGGACGTCGGGCGAGAATTGTGAATCGAGAGAGACCAGACTTTCCCGACTGCTCTTGTGAGATTCTTGTTCTCCAGGAGGGAAGCAGAGGTCCAGACTTCCGGACAGCGTTTCGCAGGAAGCGATGGGCGCCAACTTTTTCGGTCGCGGAAGTCCGAGCAAACACGACGTCGTTGACGTCGTTGCGGTCGCTGAAGTCGATCTGGCAGAGACTTCGATTATGGTGGCATTCAGGGCAGTCAAATTGACAGTGATAGTCGTGGTGGTGGTAGTTCCAGCAGTTGAAGCGGACGGCGACTGACGTCGCTCGTCGCCGGTGGTGACGGCAGCTGTGGTAGTAGATGCTTTGGAGGAGTCTGAAGTGTGCACATGGAAGTTTTAAAATAAAACAAATGAAAAAAGTGTTTACTGTTTTATTTCGGAGATCTAACTTAATATATTATCTTTTCAGAAAGCTTCGAAACCAGCATCAACTTACGCTTTGCTTGATCGGAACTAGTTTTCCTTTCGGCGGAGGAAAAACTGCCTCCCTCGCTGCCACTACCACCACTACCGCCGCCGCCGCTACCACTACCACCGCTACTTCTGCCGTCAGCGACACCGACTTCTCCACCTCCTTCGCTCAACCTACTGGCCAGCGGTGACTTGGATTCTTCGCCTTTCATGCAACCGGTGCTCACCCTACGGAACTTTTCGTTGTTGGGTTTCTTCAACAAGTCGCTAAAGTGTTGTTGTTGTTGTTGCTGTTGCTGCTGGGCGGATTGTTGAACGCTATGTTGTTGTTGCTGTTGAACTTGTTGCACCGCTATGTTGCGGGGCTGATTATGATGATGAGGATAATGATAATGATGCTTGCTGAGCTTGTCCTCACAGCTTGTCTCTTCTTCGTCTCCAAGGATTGCTTTGTTGTTTCCATGGTGATGGTTGTCAAGGGAATACCTGGAGTAAACGATGCAGACCTAATACTTAATAGGACTGTACTTAATAATCCATATCTCGACCTAAATACTTGGCCGAAAACATGCCGGACCCGAACCGATCTAGATATCGACCTAATTAATTTGACCAACGGTAACTGACCCATAAAGTTCCAGGGGCCTAAACAATCTGACCAGTAACGTTAACCGACCTGAATACTCTGACCAACGGCGTTAACTGACCTGAATGACATGACCTTAATAACTGACCTCTGCTTAGTAGGTCGGCTATAGACTATGGAGTGGGCTGCAGTAAGTTCCAGGTTCCCGTACTCTGGGTTGCGGAGGATCCGTCGTAACGCTTCGACGACGATGGCAGATGTCGTGAAGACGCGATAAGTGGTCAAGAAGGTGTTCAAGAAGTCGACGCTCATGAAGCGAAGGTCGGTGAGACGATCCAAGAGTCGGTTGACCGTGGCGTGACGGATCTTGAAGTGAGTGATTGATTGATTGGTTGATTGATTAATTAATTGATTGATTGATTGGTTTGTTGATTGGATGGATGGAAGGTCGCCATACCTGAGGTACTTTGCAAGAATTGAGCGATCGACTGAACTTGATGTCGACGTCGTCTCTGTACAATCTGGGATCAGATCTAGAAGGATGGATGGATTGAAGGATTACTCGATGGATAGACAGGCGTGTGACTCATGATCTATGGATAATCAAAAAGGACGGACGGACGGACGGACGAATGAATAACATGGCCTACAAAAGCTTGCTAACGAAATCTAAAGGAAAGTGTTTATCGATCAAGAATTACAACAAAGCGTCGACTGTTTTCCCTCGATGTCATCGTCGTCATCGTCATCGTCGTCATCATCATTATCATTATCACCTCCATCATCATCATCATAATCACCATCGTCATATTCACCGATGCGGACACCTGTACATTGATGCCGCTCGAACTCAGCCCACCCACCTGACAGATTGGGACAAGACCACGGATGACGATTCGTTGGTACTGTTCATCATCTCACCGTAGTGTAGGTTCTCGATGCACTGCAACGATAATTGGATGGATGGATGGATGGATGGATGGATGGATGGATGGATGGATGGATGGATGGATGGATGGATGGATGGATGGATGGATGGATGGATGGATGGATGGACGGACGGATGGATGGATGGATGGATGGATGGATGGACGGACGGACGGACTGACATGCGGAGGGGTGGATCGATGGATGAAACAGGTGGCCTAGCGTTTGTGTAGTCGCATGGATGCATACTTTGACGGATAAACAATTGGACAGGTGTTCGAATTGAATGATGCATGGATCGATGGACGGACTAGCGGATAAATGAAGATAGATTAATGGATCTCCGTATCAATGACTACAGTGGTACATAATTTTTGGACGATATAAGGGTCCTAGCCCTAAATCCCGCCCACACGCCCATCCTCGTAGCTCTACCCTCAATGGGGCGTGGTTAGTGCACTTATAAGAGGTCATCAAGTTCCAGAAAAGTAAATACCAAAGATCATCCGCCGATGTCTTCATCCGCGATACAATTAATCTTAGAGTAAGTCGAGCCTTTGCTCAACACGAAGGTCATGACCTTAAGTCCCTAAGGTTCAAGCGTAACGAAAGTTCGCTAGTTTCCATGGCGACCCACCTGGGCGATGTCACTGCACCAGGCAGCCTTTTCGTGGACGCTGGAGGCCACCAACGTGACTGTTATTGGGGGTCCGGTTTTGGTCTCCATCAAGATCCTAAAGTCCAGTCCATTGTAGTTGTCCTGCTGTTGTTGTTGTTGCTGTTGTTGCTGTTGTTGTTGAGAGTTTAAACTCGTGTTGGTGTTGATGTTGTTGTTGGTGGAAGAGGAGGAGGTCGCGTTGTTGTTGTTGTTGGGGTTTGAAACAACGCTGAAGGGTAACAGACCGGCACCTGAATTCTGACTTGCTAGACTAGTGGTGCTATCGCTTGATGCAGCTGGAATAGATGGATGGATGGATTGGTGGGTGGATTGGTTGGTGGGTGGATCACTGGAGTGATAGATGGATTGGAGGAGAAATTGATGGATGGATGGATGAATGAATGAATGGTCTGACGGATGGATTGAAAGATGGTGAAAAGAGAAGACAATTTATTGACCGGCCTATTGATGCAATGATGAACAGGATTGAATGTTTGTCGTGAAAGGAGGAAATGAAAACAAAAACAAGACAAAACAAAGCAGATGTCGTTTGTTTAGGAGTTTCACTTGTAGTTTGAACAGCTAATACTTGTGATTTATGAATAAACATGAGCTCCCGCTCCAATCGATTGGATGCGATCGTAATAAATTATGTTAAACGAGAGTCCATAAATTATTCATAAGCCGAAGGATAATAAAAAAATCCTCACTTCCTTCATCGTCCAGGTTGATGACGTCATAGTTCGAATCCTCCAATAGCGTGCAATCGACCAGTGGAATTTTACCGTGTTGCTAAAAATAAATTTTCCAAGTCTGGTCAGTCTGAGAAATAATAATAATGATAATAATGATGATAATAATAATAATAATAATAGTAATAATAATAATAATAATGATAATGATAATGATAATAATAATAATAATAATAATAATAATAATAATAATAATAATAATAATAATAATAATAACAATAATAATAATTACGAATGTCATCTGCTGCCATCTGCTTTTTCAAAAAGAAAAAAATTTGTCATCGGATCTCCGGCATTTCTAATACTTGAGTATTTCTAAACGATTTCGAATCAATCGATTTAATTAACATAATATGTTATAATGTGATACAATATTTATTAATTCATGTAATAATATATATTGTAATTGCATCATTAACATAATTTATTAATGTATTAATCCATCTATTCACCATCGTTGGCATCATTGTGTGCTCGGCAAATGTGGCTAATTACATTTTATTATCATTATTTATTTTTATTTATTTTTTATTATTTTTTTTTAAAGACAGGATCTTGACATTACTCGTCGTTGGAGGTCAACAACAAGGTAAACATTGTTGACCTTCTTTTGCAGCCAATCACATTCTCGCCTTTCAAAACAACCCAGCTGCTTTTGTTTGGCATTTGTCGGGGAAAATTGTATTTTGACGAAATGATGACGACGACGACGATGGCGATGATGATGATGATGATGATGACTTGGATGTGGTTTAAGTTAGTAATAATAACAAAGATAATTGGTAATAAATTATGTAAACGCTGTAAAAATAATTCATAATGTTAAAAACATTTTTTTAAATTTTAGAATCGTGGTAATAAATTTTATGTTTCTAAAGTTTTGGTAGAAATTCACAATCGTCGTCATCGTCATCACCATTCTTGAATTAATTTATTAATTAATTTCATAAATAAATTGGACGCGACAGTTTTGTGACTGACAGTTTTGACTTAAGTTCCAATCCTTCAATGACTTTCAATCAACTTTAATCAATCGGTCGAACAACCAACCGGTCAATCGAATTCAATCAAATCAATCATTCAAACTACCAATCAACAAGTAAGACAGCGGATAAGATTAGAGTAGGATAAGAATGTATAACAAAATATGCAAAAAGCGATAAACAATTGGAAGCTAATGCATCGTTTCTCAAAGGGGTCAGAAATTGCTAAGAAACAAACTCACAGAACACATAAGACGATATAATAATTATAATTACAATAATAATAATAATAATAATAAAACCCATAAATTATTAATGAATATAATAAGAAATAAATTCGTAAATAAAATCCAAACGGACATGCAAACAAAAAACGAAAATCCACTTTAAAGTCAACGTTTCAACTAAACGTTTAAATAACCTTGAAAGATTCCAAAGACAATTCATTCCTTCAAGAAGTCCAAAGCAATCCTCTCCACCTCCTCCTCCTCCTTAAGGTCGCCATGTTGGATCAGCAACGAAAACAACGACGACGACGACATCGTAGCGACAAGAACAACAACAACAACAACAACAACAAGAGGAGGTCACAATTGCGTCCTAATTATCGACAGCCAGGTTAATCTAAAAGCAGAACTGGCGTTGAGCTTCGAGACGAGGAATCACGGTCGAAGGCTTTCACTTCCAGACGAGACCGTGTTCGGTAGAAGGCTTGTACGCATCACGTGCACCGACGTCGTACACGGGTACGTTGTCTCCGACGTACAACGACGTACAACAACGACGACGACTACTACTATTACTACTAGTACTGCTACGATGTCAACAAGAGCAAGTTCAAACGACCGTTCAAACGAGAAGCAGAGACAACTGAAACAACGACGACAAGACGAGCGCGGGAGATACGAGACGAGGGTCTAATTGTCTTCGGCGTTTGTTTACTTTCTTGCGCATGCGCCGTCATCGTCGCCATCGTCGTCGTCGTCATCATCGTCGTCGTCGTCATCGTCGTTGTCATCATCGTCATCGTCGTCGTCATCGTCATCGTCTTCGTCGTCATCGTCTTCGTAGGGACCGACGTCACCGTCGTAGGCAGCTAAGAGATGCCGGCGTCAGCTCCGGCCGTGAAGCGATTGCTGGCTGGAGATTGTTGTGAGCTTGTGTTTGTGTGTGTATGTTTGTATGTATGTGTGTGTGTGTGTGTTTGTTTGTGTCTGTGATCGGGGTTTCTGTCTGGTAGGCTTCGTAATAAAAAATAAATAAATAAATAAACAGGTAAATAAATGAATAAATAAATAAATAATAATAAATTTTAGGGTCAATAAGGATGCAGGTAACCTTTTGAGACTGTTAATAATAATAACAAATAGTTATTATGATTATGATTATTATTTTTATTTATTATTATGATTATGATTATTATTTATTTTTTTAATAATAATTATTGTGAACCTCTGCTACACTAATCTTTCATCTCATTCTGGACCAGTGAAGTTCCTTGGGATAACCAAGGTTGTCTTGTCGGATAAAATGATGACGATGACGACGATGATGACGACGATGACGACGACGATGGCGCATGCGCAAGAAAGTAAATAACAGAAATGAATGCACAGACAATCTCCCTAAACGTAACATCGACGTTACTGTCACTGCGTTATCATCATCATCATCGTCATCATCATCTTCTTCCGGAAGGAAGCATCACCATCGTCATTATCATCGCTATCATCGTCGACGTCGTCGTCATCATCATCATCGTCATCATCATCATCATCATCGTCGTCATCATCATCATCGTCATCATCATCTTCTTCCGGAAGGAAGCATTGTACCTTGGAAGGACAGCCACTTGAAACATTCTCAGTCATCCAAGGTCCCGTCAAAGATTTAATTAAAATCTCGGCGTGACGATGACGACGACGATGACGATGATGATGACGATGATGACGGCAAGCATGACGATA